>JABUQX010138535.1:0-2500 GCA_015478945.1 Trachelipus rathkii
TATATCTATCTATTCACCTCTAGTTATTATTATGGATCTCTCATTACTTAAATATTCTCATCTTCTATCTTAATATGCCTATTATTAATGTTAATATATATATATATCATATATATATTATATATTATATCATATTAGTACTATAATATATAATTATATATAATAATATATCTTTAATTAATTAAACTTAATATCTCTTATTAATATTGATAATTTATTATATTTTTATGTACCTTAAGTCTATATTATAAAATAGTTAAACATAAGTCTTTAGGGAGGAGAGGTTCGGATAAAAACTAATCTTAAGTCTTTTATTGAAATAGCTTACAATTTATTAATTAATATTTCTACTCTAGCAGTCACTATAATAATGTAAAATATCATTGAACAAGTCATACTCTCTCAAGCCCATACCGGATAGTTATTATAATATTTGTATATATATTGTAACTAATAATTTCCTCTCCCACATCTAACAATTCCATCTTATGTTTATTGCCCCTACTTCAACATTCCCCCTTCCCCCCTCACTCTACCAAACCCACCCGACTTCATCAGCAGAACCATTATTCTGTTATTACCCAGTTTTTTTGACCTCAAACGAAGATAAACGGGTTATAAAGTTTGCTACTCCTGATGGATTTATCCAATAGTTACCACCTACCTATTATATTACTTCAACCACCCCTAATTACTAATAAAAATTGGTTTTAAATACTTTAACAATAATATCTTTTTAATATTGATTATTTTAAATTCTTTTTCTAGTTATCTATTATATATATTTTTACAGTGACAAATTTAATGAATAAACTTACTAATGACTCTTTAAATTATACATTAACACAATCTGATCAACTCTAAGCATAATCACTTTATTATGGATTAATACGGAACTATTAATGACCATACCAACTTTATTCAGGTTTTTGGCACTGTTACTATTTTTTTAACGTCTATTGCTTCTTTATCATCAGCTAACTTCGCACATTTTACTTTTTTTTAATAAACTATCTTTCTAATATTTATGATTATCAACATTTACACAAAAAACTGAATCAGGTTTCTGCTATTACTAGGAATGTTTAACATTTTTCTCTGAGGTATACCAAGTACCCACTATATATATATTTATATATATATATATATATAAATATATAAAATATATATAACTATATAATATATGATATATATAATATATATTAATATATAATAAAATTATATTAATATATATTATATACTTTTTCGGTCACAGGTAGGTCAATCATAGCCCACTGAAAATAGTAGTTAACTCCTTTTATTTGCTAAGCCATACAAGAACGTATTTCATACCCCGAGATGGTCGGAGGACAAAACCAAAGACGTTCCAGACCATACCAGATTAGGGTCCCCAAAACCTAAGGAGCCGGAGGAACCTCCGGACTATCTGGACTCGGGGCGACAACTCTGGGGGGTATTCGGTTCAGTGGGATATACCCCAAAAAATATAAACTAAAATAATGCACGCTACTTTTGGGGGCATTTATCAGCAAATCATTAAGTCGCTACTATCATTCAAAACCATTGCACCAGTTTGATTTACGTATATAATATATTATATTATATATATTATAAATATATATATAATAAAATATATATACTATATAATAATAAATACAATTATAATATATATTTATAATATATATATAGTATATTAATAATTATTAGGTTAGCTAATGGGTTTCTATAATACTTATCGATATATCGATATATCTAAGGTCAGATGAAATGTCTCAGTTTTCCGTTATATATATATATATATTATAATATATATATATAATATATATATATATATATATATATGATATATATATTAATATATATATATATATATATATTCTTTATATATATTATATATATAGTATTATTATAGTATATTCAAAAAAAATTATAACTTCTAGGTACTCTCCTTTATATAATAATATATATAATACTATATATATATATTATATATAGTACTATATATAAAAGTATATATATATATATAGTGTTAGTATATTTATAATATATATAATATATAGTAATATATTATATATTATATTATATATAATATATAAGTTATATATGTGTGTGTGTGTGTTGTGTTGTGTGCGTCCCAAAGAAGTATCAACAATTGTAATTTTCAAAATTTACTTGTTATTGTAATAAAAAAAATGTTTCCTAAAAAAATATTTCCGCGAAAAAGCTTCCTTACTAAACAAAGCGGAGAAGAGCATTGCATATAGAAGCAGAGGAATTTTGCCAAAGATTTTATCAAAAAATGGATATCATAAATTGGGAAATAACAGCTCAAAATATAATTAAAAACTCATCTGTCTTCATTTAATGCTACGATAAATACATAAATATATAAATAGAAGTAAGATAAATAAACTAAAAAGGGTGTTCTTTGATTGAAGTATAAAATTCTTTGATAACTCTACTAAGTACTATTATTAACCTCATACTAAATATGATATAT
>JABUQX010138535.1:7500-28639 GCA_015478945.1 Trachelipus rathkii
AAAAGGAGTGTTACCCTTTTTAGGGGTCGAAACCGATAGGGGAGCGTGGGGGGAATGTTCATACCCCGAAGGGGAGGTCCGGAGGACCCCCCGCGACACAAAAAACAAATGAGCGGGGGTTCCGGAGACCATCGCCCGAGGGGGGATTAGTCCCCCCCCGTAGTCCACCTAGAGGCCGAGAGTACCCCGACTCCGGACATCGGGGTGGTCTACTCCCGTTGGTATTGCGTTAGTTTTAAACACCCTAACACGCGGGAGCCTATTTCTTTGCGGTCAAAGTCTGTTTTTTTTTCTGTGCATGCATGATGCACAATGTGTAGGCCTACTGTGTGCTGCGTTCTCTAGTTAAATGATGTCAGCTTTAGACACTAACAATATAGTAATTAATATATATATATATATATATATAATTATTATATTATATATATATTATATATATGATTATATATATTATCTATATATATATATATATATATATATTTTTATTATATTTATTATATATATATACTAATATATATTATATATTATAAATTATATATATAATATATATATATAATATAATATACTATATAATAGTTATATATATTATGATAGTAATATATATATATATATTATAGCGAATTTAATCGTTATATCCAATACTCGATATATTCGATATAGTTCGATATATCGAATAATCGAGCGTCAGACAAAAATTGAATTTTGCCTTATATATATACGTAGTATATTATATAGCTATAGTAACTATAATTATTATATTATATAGTATAATATATATAGGAACTTTTCCTTTAAGATAGATGTTAAGAACCCGAGTATATAATCGGATGACGATCGATGTATATTGATGTGATTTCGATGTGATGTCATAGCATCAGAGCGTGAGGGGTGAACGAAAGGCAGTTTGTTTGTTTGGTTGTGTTAAAGCTAAAGGAATCACCAAGATAAATCGCGCAAGGATGGAGAGAAGTCAGGGTCCTCGGCTCCAGTGGGGGTACGACGGGGGGACTGGTCGGTCTCCGTCTGTCCCACGTGCTGAGCCCCTTTAAAAATAAAAAAATAAAAAGAATATTAAAACAAAATAAATATGAAAAATTAACATCGATTATAAAAAGCTACATGTGCAACTTTTTGTCTCTTCTTCTAATTGGAGTTTAAGTAACCACTGTTCACAGTGCATGTTAGAAGTGATTAGTTTCCCCAGCGATATTTCGATATCTGTATTTTTATGTAATATCCTTTTAACGGGACTGTGCTCTATACTTATATATATATATATATATATATATATATAATATATATATATATAGTATATATTAAGTATATATTATTACTGATAACACTATGAAATGTTTTGCCCGATGACGATGAAAATGACGATAGGCAAATTTTGCCGAGACGAGAACGATGACGGAATGACGATTAAGTTGAAAAACTTATTTTAAAATTTCGTTCCCTCTCTCTCTCTCCTCTCGTCTCTCGAGTCTATATATATTAGTATATATATAGTATAGTATATAAGTATATATATAATAATAATATAGTATATATATATATATATAATATATAATAATTAATATAATATATATATATATAGTTATATTATATAAAATCATATATATAGTTAGTATATATATATAATTATATATATATATATATTATATATATATATACTAATATATGACATATATTATATATATATATGATATAATAGTAGGAGGGCTCATAGTCTGCCGCCCCAAAGTGACCGCCGACCTTTGTTGACGCTTTTTTGGAACCGGCGGGACCGTTTTGTTTGGACCTTTACCGTTTCTGGCAACCCTGAATTTTGGTTCCTTTAACTTTTTTTTTGGGGATTTAGGCTTTTGGGACTGTAACCGTTTTTTCGACCAGCCTTGTGGGTCTTCCATGGGTCATTTTTGGCCCGGTTATTTTTTGAGAACCCCCGGATTTGTTTGAGACCGGATTTTTGCCAAGACCTCTAAATTTTTTTGCGAAGCCTAGTTTTTTGGCACGCCTAATTTTTTGGAGAACGTATTTTGGCACCCTTAACTTTTTAGGCAAGCCCTAATTTTTTATGGCAACCGCTATTTTTTGCAACCTTTGCGAAGAGTGTCGTGCCAAAGCGATTGGTCAGCAACCGTTGTAACCGTACCCACGCTAATTTTTTGCGGTACCAACCGCTTTGGTCTTCCATGGTATTTTGACCCACGTGATTTTTTGGCAACCTAATTTTTGGCAACCGTCGAAATGTTTCAACCCTTCGAAGAAGGGTTTGCGCCAAACGGTTGCGTCAGCCAGCAGCCGTTGTACGTATTGCCCCCTATTTTACGGCCCCCTGAATTTTTCGACTCATGTGCGGGTCAGAGTCTTGTGTGGCGGCACGGTGAAGTGTGTGGAACCTTTTATGGGCTTAGCGCCGTTTTGAGGTCTTAAGCGTTGTTTTACCATGAGATTTCGGCTTCGGAACGTTGCAGATACCCATGGGTCTATGTTTTTGGCCACGCCAAGTGTTTTTCCTCACGTCGGCTGGGCCCAAGCCGGGGGCACATATTGTGATTCCTAATTGTACGGCGTGGTATCTACCCTGGGGGGACGGTGAACCTCCACGTGCGGCGTGCGCGCACGCACGACCAGCAATCAACGACCACATGCACGACATCACACCCACACATACACAGCCGCAGCACGACACTACCCACTTACAGCGTTATAACCACATTCCGGTATTGACAGCTGCTACATGTTCCAAGTAGACACTTACATTGTACGCATTGAACTACTGGCACGTACAAACGACACGACCAAACTTCTTGTGTCTCCATGGGTAGGTGTTGGCCGCACTCGGATTGGGTTTGTTGTGCCGGTCCGTTGAGGGACTTAAGCCTTTTTGTGATGTCTTAACACTTGTTTGACGATGGATATTTTCAATCTTGACCATGCATATATCCATGGTCATTCTGACCCACGCTGAACTGATGGCTTTGACGTGGTTCCATACCACCGTAGGTAAGTAGACCTTAGGATGTTCTAGTTGTGTTCTATGAAGTGATTGAGATGATGTGCCTAGGTGAGTGCCAGTGGTGGTGCCATGGGAGTGGCCGGGAAGTGAGGTGCCATCGGGTGGCCAGAGGTGCAGTGCGCAATTGTGAGTGTCCAAGTGAGTGCCTACAGTGTGGCCGGGAGAGGAGTGCCTACATTAGTCCGAACTGAGTGCGCGATTGGGTTCAAGGCGGCTGTTCTAGGGCCTCGTCCCTGAGTGGTCGCGAATGTATGCCTAATATGGGTGTCTTATGTCGCTATGGGTAATATGGAGGTATTGGAGGAAGGCGAATGGAGTGAGGTTAGGTTAGATATCTGCTAGGACTGAGCCTTCCTAAGATGCTAATATGAGTGAGAGTTTCTATTTTAAGTTACGTATCGACTGAGCTATATTATATTCTGTGCACACGATCTCGATCGAGTACACGTAGTCGGGGACGACTGGGGTGTGATAGCACAAGTGCGCCTAGTGAGCACTTGGTACAGCACGTAGTGGAGCAGCTACGTAAGCAGCTTACGAACTCTCGCATAGGACACGTTACATGAAACATTATGACTTACAGTCTCCGATTAGACGGGAGGGCTTAACATATAACGATGGATACACTTAGCACTCACACAGCATAAACTAGATGGCATACTTACTTAGCACTCCACACGTTGAGTATTTGATGCGCCAACTTGATGCTCAAAATTTTGATGCTAACGTTTGATGCCTTTCAACTTTGATGGCTCGTCATCGAGTAATGCTCAACTTGACTGCCTCAACTTTGAAGGTTCATTTTGATGGACTCGGATCTTGTGAATGTAACGTCATCTTTGAACCGTCGTATATTGATGCATTCATCTTGATGAAATCTCTTTGATGGATCATCTCTACCCTCCACTTAACGAATCAGAAGGTACATAATTTTGTCATCACCCTCTAGTTTCACAGATTATACCATCAGGCTCAGCGTGAGCCGCTCGCGCAAGACAGCCCAATCTTCCGCCCCCGCAGGTGCGAAACCGCCGCGTGCCCCGCCCCCGCGTTGCGCCCGCAGGCGCAATATTGTCCCGCGTTCCCGCCCGCTCGCATCGCCCTGCAGGCTCAGTATTTTGGCGTTCCCTGCCGCGTGCGCACCGCAGGCGCAATATTTCGCGTTCCCGTCCGCGTGCGCACCGCAGGCGCAATATTCGCCGCGCGAATGAAAGAATATAGTATACAAAGTCATTCGATTTTTATTTCATAGCCTTAAACATCAAAGGAATTTCTTTCAAAATATACTATGAGTCATTCAATTTTTATTTCATACTGTAAAACCAATCTTTTATTAAAACTGTAACTTTATTAAAACTCTATATAACAATTATTAACATTACTTTTAAAATAAAACTTTTTAGATTTATAAAATTTTTTAAAAATTGTCATGTGAAGAAAAATCAGATGTTGTCTGATGTGATAAACACTTTGTAGTTTTACTGGACAATTGTACTAATTTAAACTTAAAACATTACATTACAGATACCTTAAAGCACCGTAAAGCGGCTAGACAACAATAGAGTTTCTGACCCTAGGGGGAATTAGTAGCTATTTGTTTTACTGCTGGTTATGTCTTACTTTCTGCTTTACTGCTTTAACTTTCTGCTTACTGCTTTATAACTTTTCTGCTTTACTGCTTTAACTTTCTGCTTTGCTGCTTTAACTCATATGTTTTACTGCTTAACTCACATATTTATTAAAATTCTAACATACCTTAAAGCAGTAATCAGTAATATTAGAGGTGTTCCTCATTAAGAATGGGATTAGCTAAACTTTGGACAAAAGGAGGGGAAATGGAGGGGAAATCCTTTTTTTTCTGCTTTGAACCTTTCGGTCTTTCTGCTCTTAACTCAGATACATGTACATACCTTTAAAGCAGTATAAGCAGTAAAACAATAGAGTGGTTACTCTAACACTAGGGGGATAAATAGTAGCTTTTGTGGTTTACCTGCTTACTGCATTAACTTTCTGCTTTACTGCTTTAACTTGCTGCTTTACTGCTTTACTCTGCTTTGCTGCTTTAACTTTCTGCTTTTACTGCTTTTAACTTTCTGCTTTACGGCTTTAACTCATATGTTTATTGTTTTAACCTCATATATTTTATAACATTAATTTTTTCATTTCGTTATTTTAATTACTTTTTATTATTCTTATTATTGTTTTTATTTATTTTTATTATTATTTTTATTATATTTTATTATTATTCTTTGGTTGATTATTTGTATTAGTATATATTTATTTTAATTTAATATTTTTTATTTTTATTCTTTGTTATTCTTTGTTATTTTATTTTTATTATTTTACTTTATTATTATTTTATTTATTCCTTATTGATTTTTATTACTATTTATTACTATTATTTTCAAGTTTTAATTCTTATTTTTTATAGTTTTCTTTTATTAGTTTTTATTTTACTTCATGCCTATTGTTTTTTATTAAAACACACTACACACACACACACAACAGCACTTATACACACAATCACACAGATTTACTTACACGCACCATCGACAGGATTCTACTTAAATCTCTACGCCAGATTGTTACTTACACTCACACAAATATTTTTATCATTACGGCAGTTGTAAAAAATCGTTAAATTATATTAAAACATTTTATGTTTAATTAAACACGAAACATGTTATGATGACTCATTTCAAATATATACTAAAATTATTCTCCAAAGTGTTCTTAAAACTGGTCTATAATAAATGCAATCAGTTACTTGACACAAAGAAGATTATATAAACTGTTAACATCTTTTTTGTTACACTAAATTTTGTTACCTTTAAGTTCTTAAAGATATTTTACTAAAATTTTATAAATTGTTATTAAAGGGTTAAGTTTTACGTACCTTAAAGCAATAAATCAGTAAATTCAGCTAGCAAGCCCCTTAGCACCCTCTACGACCACAGCATGCCGACGTTATGCTCATTGTATCTTACTGCTTTACATCATCTTTACCTATTATAAGTATAAAAATAACAAAATAAGTTCTTCCTGCTAACATATGTATTTAATTATAAAATTTTTTAAGTTTTATTTAAACAATAAGCATTATTCACGTTACATTGCTATGATTATTCGCTCAGATGTTACACTAAAAATATTTTCAAAGTTGTTTTTAAATTAAGTTCTTATTTTCTTTTATTATTACTATTATATCTATTGTATCATTGACAATCCATCGACGAGCAAGACACCAACAACCGCACTCCTTACAATACGGAAACTGCCTCTCTTTGTTAAATGATGTGTGTTGAAATATACTACTTCAGCTAAATTTAGGATAACCTTTTTGTACCCGGGGCGATTTAAGACAATTCCAGTCAAAATATATTTTCAACGATTTTTCTGTAGAAATGCGGTGCCATTAGATACGTTAGGCCTAATCTTAGGCCTAAATTTATGGACATCAAGCCTTTTTGTAGCCCACGCTGATTTAGCCTAAATACCAGGTCAGAAAGGTAATCCAGTACTGTACAAGATCGAGAAATCAATGTTAACTTATATTTTAGTAAATACAATCTCAACTCGAACATGCTGGAGCGTGAACGGATCCTTTTAAGCAGGTAGAGAAGGAAATGTGTACTTTCTGTAGTGGACGAGTAATCCTTATCTTCTAATGACTCTGTGCTAGGGGATCTGGCTCGAGAATAATTTATCGCTTTTTGTGGTTTTACGTATGTAAAAAACACTGTTGTTTCATAATCCTGAGACCTGGGGTCCGTTCTTATTTAAACTCTTAACGATGCCATTAATATTATTTAAGAAAGAAAAAAAAGGAAATAATAAAAAGTTTACTATATAATTAGAATTTTAATAATCATTATCTTACCAGTAATTTATCATATACTATAGTAATATATATATATATATAATATATATTATAATAAATATATAGTAAATAATATATATAATATAATATATATTATATATAATATATATAGTATATATTAGTGATGTGATATATAAGACCAAAATTAAATATATACAAGAGTGTTTAAATATATTGCATGATTTGAAATAATAATGGTTCAACATTAAATATGAATACATGGAATATTATTATATACTAGACACTTCCACCATACCGTTTACACATGAGGTTATTATGATGTTATTTTTATAGTTAACATTCGTCGTAAATATTTGCAAATATGCCAACTCATTAATCATTGATCGTATGATATAGCTTCGTTGTCGTCATTTAATGACACTCAGTTTAACACCTAAGTAAAGATATGTTCCGCGCTCTGATAATCATAGTAATTTGTACAGTTCGGGTCCGTGCATAATCGCTTCTTGCCACTGTTTCTAGTAGATAAATTGGGTGAATTTCTGTAACTCTATAGAACTTAGGAAGCGATCGATGATGTGGCGTAGGATCATCATGACAGGTTTTTCTTAACATGCTAGTATTCTTGGTATAACTATAATGAATTAGGTTACTAATTGAACATAAATGTGCTTCTTTCTCTGTATTAACATTCGCTTCGTTACCTCTAACATATATTGTTCATCTGCGTATCCTGAAAATGGTAAGAATCCAAATGAAATGTAGGTTCAACATACTGCTGTTTCATGTTTATTTGTTCCCATAATCTAACTTCCAACTGATTATGTTTTCTCGATGTTTATACAAATGAATGAGAGTAGTGCTTAGCGTCTGGTTGTCTTGCGCCAGGCTAATCACTGTTTCGTCATTTAAGCTGAGCTTGGTTTAAACGTATTCTGTAAGCACTCTTCAGTGGTGATTACATATAACAGAGTAATCTCATCTGGACTCACGAAAAGTACGTTTGTATTATGACAGGGTGATCGGGTGCACACATGATAAAAATTCATCAATCCATCGGTTTTCTTTTTAATTGTAAGATGAAACCTACCTCTTGGGATCGTGATTTCCCACTTGCTATGTCTTGTATTGAGGTAATACATGGTTAAAGTGGCTTCAACGATATACACTTAGTGAAATAGAACAACTTGTACTTCAAACCAGAGGAACTTGGTGCTACTGCTCTAAGCGCCAAACGAGTCTGAATTTAAAATAGTTTGGACTAAAACACGCTCCTCCAATATAATTTTCAATCCAAGTCACCAGAGTAAGGTCAGGATATGCAAATAACGTGTTGTTTACATACGTAAACCAAAAAAACGATAAAATAATTCTCGACCAATCACCACGAGGTCCCCTATAAGAGTAAGATTACTCCGTCCACGTCACAGAAAGGGGTAAACATTTCTTTTACCTGCTTAAAGGATCTTGCCGATCCATCAGTATGTTGAAATACTATTTATAAATAATAATAACATTGTGATTTTCGATTCTTGTCTATACTGGAATTACCGTTTGACCGGTATTAGGCTTAAATCAGCGTGGGATAGCACAAAGGCTTGTCTAAATTTAGGCATAATAGGCCTAAACGTAGGTTATTGCACCAATTTTACAGAAAAAGTCAGCTTGAAATATATTTTGACCCTGGAATTAGGTCTAAACGCCCGGGTCATAAAAGTTTACCCTAAATTTAGCTGAAGTAGTTATTTCAACACATTTTACAAAGAGGTTCAGTTTCGTTAGTCTGGTAAGGCAGTGCGGTTTGTGTTGTGTTGTCTCGTGGATGGAGTTTCAATGTTACATAGATTAATAATTAATAATAATAAGAAATAATTTATTTTAAAACTTGAAATATTTTCTTAAGTTAACATCCGAGCGATAATATAAATGTAGAGTGAATAATGGTTATTTTTAAAATAAGAACTAAAAAGATTTTAATAACTAAATGTTATGTAGCAGAGAAGAACTTATTTGTTATTTTATACTTAATTACTATTGCTAAAGAGTGATGTAAGCAGTTAAGTCAATTAGAACATAACGTGGCTATAGCTTGGTGTAGAGGGTCTAGGGGCTTGCCCTACTGTTAATGATTTATTTGCTGTTAAGGTACGTAAATCATATGTTTGTAATAAAATTGTCATAAAATACTTAAAAGTTTATTTTAAAACTGATAGTTATAAAATTGTATAAACAAAATGTTACAGTTAATATATAAACATTTTTGGCATTTATTAATAGAAGTTTTAAGAACTTGAAATATTTTAGTTATATTGAATGAGTAATAATAAATGTTCGTGGTTTATTAAAACATATAAATGGTTTTTAATAAATTATCTATATGTGTAAGTAATCTGCGTGTGTAAGTAAATCGGTGTGTGAGTGTATAAATCTGCGCTGAGTGTGAGTAACTCTGTGTGTGAGTGTAAGTAAATCTGGTGTGCTGTGTGTGTGTGTGTTGTGTTGTGTGTGTGTTCTACATAATAATAACAATAGGCATGAACGTAAAATAAAAATATATAAAATGAAATACGAATAAAAATAGTATAAAAGTAAAATAAATAAAAATATAGCATAATAGAAAAGGTACAAAATTAAAATAAAATTAATAAAAAATACAATAATGAAAATAAAATAAAGAAGAATATAAAAGCATAAAAATAAAAGCTATTAAAAGCAAATATAAACTAATAATGAATAGTAAATTAATCAAACAAATAAGTAATAAAAATACTAAAAAAGAATTGTTAGAAATAGATAAAAATAATATAAAATAATAAAAAGTATCTAAAACAAAATAAAAACATAATGTTAACTAAATATATGAGTTAACAGTAAAACATATGAGTTAAAGCCGAAAGCAGAAAGTTAAAGCCAGTAAAGCAGACAAGTTAAGCAGTAAGCAGAAAGTTAAGCAGTAAAGCAGAAAAGTGTAAAGCAGCTAAAAGCAGAAAGTTAAAGCTAGTAATAGCAGTAAAAACAAAGCATAGCTAAATCCCCCCTAGGTGGTTAGGTAAACCCTCTATTGTCTTAGCTGCTTTACTGCCTTTAAGGTATGTAATGTATGTGAGTAAAGCAGTAAAGCAGTAAAGTAGGAACCTATTATTACCCATTGTTGCTAAGCAGTAAAACAAAAGCATACTAATGTGTATGTAGGTAACACCTCTATTGATTTACCTATGATTTACTGCTTTTAAGGTATGTAAGTTTAATAATATTGCTGAGTTAAAGCAGAAAACACATATGAGTTAGAAGCAGTAAAGCAGAAAGTTAAAGTCAGAAAGCAGAAAGAAAAGCAGTAAGCAGATAAGTTTAAAGCAGTAAAGCAGAAAGTTAAAGCAGTAAGCAGTAAAACAAAAGCATACTATCCCCCTAGGTGTAGGTCACACCTCTATTGGTTTACTGCTTTTCTGCTTTAAGGTATGTAATGTTTTAATGTTTTAAGTAAAATCTTCGTCAATTTGTAGTAAATATAGAAACTGTTTATACAGTCAGAACCCTCTGCTTTGTTCTTCTTACATACACATTTTTAAAAATTTATGAAATAAAATAGTATTAGTAAATACATGTGTAAGTAAATATAGGTGTTAAATAATAGGTCTGTATGAGTTACAGTTTTAGGATAAACATGTTTAAGTATGAAGTAAAACGAATGACTCATAGTATATTGAAAAGAAAGTTCTTTGAAACTGTTTAAGTATTAATAAAATGTAATGACTTATAGTTAGTATATTATTTCATTCGCGCGGGAATATTGCGGCCTGCGGGGCACGCGGCGGGCGGGAAATATTGCGCCTGCGGCGCACGCGGCGGGCGGGGAACGCGAAATTGCGCCTGCGGCGCACGCGGCGGCGGGGACGCGGCGGTCGCACCTGCGGGTGCGTGGTTTGCCTGTCTTTGCGCGGGAGGCTCCGGATTGAGCTGATGGTTACTTGTGAAGCTAGGGTGAAGAACAATACATATTAACTCGTCTGTTAATGGAGGGTAGAAGGATGTGCCATCAAAGATGATTTCATCAAAGGTGAATAATCATCAATATAGACGGTATCAAAGATGACGTCATAAAGATGAAGTCATCAAGCTGAGGCATCAAAGTTGAGCATCAAAGTTGAGGCATTAATGCTGAGGCTTCAAAGTTGAGGCATCAATGTTGAGGCATCAAAGTTGAAGGCATCAAAGTTGTAGGCATCAAAATATGAAGTGTGTGAGTGTAAACGTAGGTGCCCGTGTGTGGGTGTGAGTGTAAAGTGTAATATGGTTTACTGAAGCTTCTATGAGAGGTAAGTGTATATGGTTCTTATGTAGTGTTCTATGGGAGAGTGTAATTGCTTATAAGTGTCATAGTGTGTTAAGTGTCATAGTGAAATGTGGTGTATAAGTGTTATAGTGTATGTGAGTGTGTGCAAGTATAATATATATATTAGTATAAGTGATAGAAAAAGACTAACTCATAGTAAGAAAGCATTCTAGCAGATTGTAGATTACCCCATTCCGATTCCTCACTACCTTATACATAGTGGGTAGACCCCCATAATTTGGCTATTCGGGGCTCAGGGGAGGCTAGAAAAGGCTTGAAAAAGTGGCACTTCCAGTTGGCACTATTGGCCACTCACTGTGCACTTATGTGGATACTCATTGGCACTCATTGCACTCCTTGGCATCATTGGCACTCCTTGGCACATCATTCTGGCAACTCACCTGGCACTCCCTGGCACTCATCTAATACCTCATAGAACACTAATAGAAATCCCTAGGTACTTCTTAGGTGGTTGGGAACCATCAAAGCCATTGGAAAAGGAGTGAGCGTGGCGTCAAAATTGACCCATTGGGTTATATGGTCATGGTCAATGGATGAAATATTCATGGTCAAGACAATGTTAAGACATCAAAAAGGGCTAATCCCCTAAAGGGACAAAAAATTAACGTGGGCCAAAAATGACCCATGGAGACCAAAGGTGGTCGTTGTTTGTACGTGAGTATAAGTGTAAACTGTAAGTTCTATGGGAAAATGTAGAGTGGTCATAGTGAATAGTGTGTTACAGTGGTGAAGTGTGTGTTCGGTGCTGTGTGCGTCCATCGTCGCAACGTGTGCTAAGGTGGTTCCAAGTTGAGGGTAGGTCCATACATGCGTACAAATTAGGAACGAAATATGTGACGGTGGGCCACGGTGGGCAAAAAATGTTGCTGGTGGCAAAAAAATCCTCATGTATCTGGCAAGGTCAGGCCGAAAATATCATGGCAAACAAACGTAAACCAAAAACGGGCTAAGCCCATAAAGGGGTCCCAAAATTCCCGTGGGCAAAAATTGACCCTTGGCGAAAAATTAGGGGGCGTAAAATAGGGGGGCAATACGTACAACGGTTGCGTCAGCAACCTTTGGCGCAACGCTTCTTCGAAGGGTTGCCAACAATTACGGTTGCCTAAAAAGATTTAGGTGTTGGCAAAAGTACCGTGGGTGAAACCAATACCCCATGGAGACCAAAGGGTTGTCGAAAAAATGAGGCTGGGGACGGTACAACGGCTTCTTGACAGCACCGTTTGTCGCAACCCTTCTTGCGAAGGTGCAAAAATAGGGTCGCATAAATAAATTAGGGTTGCCCTAAAAGGTAGGGCTTGCCAAAAATTAGGGTCTCAAAAAAATAGGGTTGCCAAAAATTAAAGGTTCTAAAAAAAAAAAAAACTTATAGGCAACTCAAACAATCCGGGTTCTCAAAAAAATCCGGTTTCGTCAAAAGAATCCGGGTTCTACAAAAATACCGTGGCCACAAAATGACAACATGAGACCAAGGGTGGTCGAAAAAAAGGTCACCCAAAAAGGGTAAAGGCCAAAAAAAGTTAAGGTAAAAAATTCAGGTTTGCCCAAAAAGGTAACGTCAAAAAGGTCGCGGTCAATGAAAGAGGTCAAAAGGTAGTCTGTCCTTTGGGGCGAAGCAATATGGCCCTCCATACTACTGATAATATATAATATATATAATATATCTATATATAATTGATATATTATATTAATCTTATATACTATATATATGATAATATATATTAGTATAATATATAATTATATATATTTGATTATAATATATTATTGTATGTTATGGATGTATGTATGTCATGTTTGTATGATGATTTATGTATGGTATGTATTATGTAGTATGTATATTATTATACTGCTTGTATATATGTATATATGTATAATATGTATCGTATGTAATATCTGCATATCTGTATTATATGTATATATGTATATATGTATATATGTGTATTAATAGTATATATATATTATATATGATATATATATAATATATATATCATATATATATATATATATATAAATTATAATATATAATATATTATATATATATTATTATATATATATATATATAATATATATATATATATATAGGCCTGTATATAGGAGGGTCAGGGGGTTCAACCTCCCGAAATTATTTTAGTATCAAAATTTTTGATTCCTTAAGTCCTTAATAATATTTAATATAATAATAATAATAATAAAATAATAATAATGATAATATATATATAACAATACAATAACAATAACATCACATATTAATAGTAATAACAAAACAATAATATTACATATTAATATTATATTAATTTAATATTAATATAGATATTAATATTACTATTAATATTACTATTAAATAGTTATATTAATATTAATATTAATAATATAATAATAATATAATAATTAATAATAATAATAATATAATAATATTAGAATATTATTTAATATTATAATTAATATATATTAATATTAATTATTAAATTATAATATAATATTAATCTAATATTATATTAATTAAATATTAATTAAATATTAATAATAATGTAAATAATAATAATAATAAATAATAATAAATATAATAGATATTAAATAATAATAATAATAATAATATAAATAAATAATAGATTATAATAATAAAATAATTAATATAATAATAAAAAATATAAATTAAATATACATATAAATATTAATTATATATTATATAAATTTAAATTATAATTATAATTAAATATTATAAGAAAAAGAAAAAAAAGAAAGGAAAAAGGAAAAGTAAAGGAAAAAATACTACTACTACTATTACTAATAATAATAATATAGATACATAGCAATCCTACAATGTCAAACAAAGAACTACGATCAACTTGTGATTTAGTAAGTTCTTTGTCAAGAAAATGTCAGTAGATACATTAAGATCGAAGTCGAGTCACTTTCATTCCCCATTTATCCTATTTTAAAATTAATCAGACCTAGTTCTGAAAGCGATACTATTCTCTGAGTAAAGTTTAATTAAGCAGCATATTACATTAATTCTCTTTAAACCTGTTAAAGATTAGTATAAGATAGATAACAATTTTCATTCAATCCAAATACCTAATCTGATAATCTAATCTGAATTAGCTGCAATGTAAGAAAGAATACGGTTTGGGGTGCGGAGAGCTGAGGTGTGGACCTATGGGGAACGGAGCTGGTAAATCAAGTGGTATGTGAATAGGTCCCACAACGAAGAATTGGTTTTTCGGATCGGATTCCGGAAGGAGTTTGCTGTGGTATCTGGCTGGGAGGGGTGTACGCATAGAATGTGAATGTCAGAACAGAGGTATTGGGGGTTTGGAAAACGAAAGATGTTTGTACATAGATGGTATTCTCTTCGAAGAGAGAAGTGGCATCACATTGGCTTCAAACTTCAAGGCTTACCGGGGGACGATCGGAAGGCTCAGTGAAGAATCATCGCCTCATTTTGGATGGACCTAATAGGTTTGTAGTGAGTTGTAGTGTTATGTGAGGTCGGCATAACCAGCACAGCCATAGTCCAGTTTCATCTGGATTTGGGCGATTAGAGGCTAAAAGGATATGCGATCAAGCACCTAAGATTTTGAGGCGAATGTCGTAACAGGTAGACGCCGAATGATTGACAAAGTTAGTCTTTCAGGTGTTTAGATATGGGTGCTATGTTAAGGGCGGTCATCCAGAATGAGTCCTAGAGATTTGTAACCTTTGAAGTATCGAGAGTTCGAATTTTGATCCAAAGAAATATTTTTAACGGATTAGTTTTGATTCCTTTTGTTCCTTTATTGGATTAGTATTATCTTTGATTAGGAGAGAAAGATTGGAAGCCCATGCGGAGTTACCCCATTGGAAATATTCTACAATAGCAAGTTGAAGTGCCGCTCGGTAAAAAGGAAGCCCTGGCAACCGGCACTACTATGCATAGGTCATCGACATTGGAGAGAAAATTGCAGTCGCATGGGCATAGAAGTAAGATATCAATTAATCGAGAGCAAATAGGAGTACACTTAGTAACACTCACCCTGCGCGAACGCCTTATACCAGATAAAGTGGCGTGGCAGAATAGAGAAGGCCCAAACTTGATAGATGTTGACAGAACGGGATAGGATGAAAAAGAGGGAAGGTTGTCCGCTGGGAACGAAGCGAAATGGATTTAAGAGATCCTAAGTTCTCCACGTTGTGTCGTAAGCTTTTTTCAAGTCAAACAAACGACACCAAGAACCATTCGACAGTGAGAAGCGCTTCACGATGTCTGATTCTAGTTTTAACAAGGGTCCGCAGTCGAACGATTTTCGCGGAAACCAACTGGATGTTTGAGAAAGCTTGGCTGGCTTTTTCAGAACTGGGAGCAAAGCGGAAGGCGAAGGATGGAAGGCAGGAAATGAAAGTCCAGCGCCTCGTCTTCTTTTCGCTCCAGACTTTGGCGAGGATGTGGGGGATAGGAGATTACAGAAACTTAATCCAAATAGAGTGGAAAAGAAAAGATTCAAGATCCAGATTCTGTTATACTAATCTTAGCAAAAATGCCTCGGTGCCGGAGGGATGATATGACGCGAGCATGATTTAGGCGTGAAGTCAATGTTGGACCTAAAGCACGTCGTCTTTGCTGGATTCGCCAATGCGTTGATATCTCTGCAAGGTCGTGAAAAGTCGGTGTAGTAGATCTTTCTCCTTCTCGCGTGAAGAGTATCTGGGCAGTGCTGGTTCTAGTTATGTTTTCTGAAAGGCTTCAGTGTACGTGGAAAGAACATCGAGTGGATACAAAGCTATACAACGCATCCCGCCTAGCAAGCAGGCAGGAGGGAGATGTGTCAGTTATATCAGGCCCATAATGGAGGAACTGTGGTGATGAAGCTTTGGAGCGACCGAGACTACTTTTTATGTGGTAATTTTCCACACTAAACGGGAGGGGAGTGTGTGAAGATTAGACATCGATATATAGAGGCTTCGAAAACAATTGGTGTTGCGGCGTTTGGCGATTAATTTGCCGAGAATATCGCTGCGGCTGCTTTAGAAGATAATTCATGTTTGGAGGATGTGTCATTGATATTGCCCTGTACATTGTCTTCTTCTTTCTCTAATTGGATTCAGGACGTGTGGGTGCCCCACTGGCATTGGGAACCCGACAAGGGTTTTCGACCGGCCTTCCGCCTGGCCTGAGGAAGATTGGGAATGCAGTTCCGTGCTAGCCGGATGAAGACATGCTGAAGAGGGAAAGGCATCAATAAACTCGAAATCGGTTATGATCTGAAAGGGAGAAAGTTGAAGCTGTGGCAAGGGCGAAGGGTGGGAGCGCACTCCGCTCGGATCATCAGAGCCAGCGATCCGCCGCCGTGTTCGCAGGGAGGGCATCGGCCCAAGCTCATGTAAAGCTATTGGTAATTAATGATCCATATGCCGGAATAAATATAGTCAAAGCGGGACCATGTAACGATCCATAACGGGAATGGGAGCAAGGAAACTACAAGATACAAAACGCTCACTATGTAGGGAGTCCTGTGATTAAGGTGCATACCCTACAGGGAATGAGGGGGATTAGGGAAATTATTGAGGATCTTGGACTTGACAGACGAAGTACAAGAATCGCCCCATAGAGGGGGAATGAGCTTACAGTCGTCCCTATTTAAAAGAGCGGAGTAGGGAGCTGTTTAAAAAAGGTCGCTACAGAATCGAGCCATGGTAAAGTTCACTTAATCGGAGCTCAATAGATACTTGGAGCAGATAAATAATACGAGTCCGGTGACAAGTGAATTCGTGGCGTACTGGCATGAAGTTGTCCTTTGGAGAGGGTTGGGGAATAGGGGACTAGAGTTGTGAATGAGTATTCCTGCCCTCTTCCCTATCATTAGTTACGATTTGTCCTATAGAGGGTTAGTCGGCGATTTATATCGGACGTCTGACAAGAGGTCGCGATGCACATAGTCGAGAGATTAACTGTAAACATATGCATTGTTGGTTAAATATGGGTGTATTAGTTGAACTAGAGGTCTGCGAAATTAGAATAGTAAGCCCACGACCACTTCCATTGAAGGAAGTGGCCAGTCTGATGTTGTTTATCCAAATGTTAGTGCGATATGGTCTTTGTTGAGACAATTGTCTCTTATGTAACTAGGGGTAGTATTGGTAGGGTAGTATTCAAATGAATAGAGAGCCTGAGACGTGGGTCTCGACCAGGAGAAGCACCAAATCCTGGTGGTAAAGAATAGTCATACAACGGAGAATTGGGTTGTACGACTACTTTTGGGAAGGCAGTTTTCAGATAGGAATATTGTGGTGGGGTTGGGGGGGGCTTCACCATGAATTGTATGCGGTGGTGTTGGATCGTTGGAAGAGTCAACCGAATGTGCTTGAAGATGTTATTAATGGAGCAGTGACATAATGTGCCAACAAGGCAAGATTAAGAAACTGTGGAGGATATGGAGTTGTCTTTAATGGACATATGGGAGAGGAAGTTCATCACCGGAAGGTTGCTTAGCTCTTTATGAGAAGATGTGTTGGGTTGACATGAAATTGGGTTCCAGATAAGGATTTTGCTGCTGGATTGACAAAGGTTCCGATGATTGGATGATTCTTGCGCATTAAGTCCATCTTGAGGTGAATTGTTTGAGATTGGAACAGTTTTTGTGGATCCATTGTTTGCATCTCTTGGGTCTATCTTCATGCCTCAACAGACCCAGAACGCTGAGAGCGTCGTTGTGGCGACGTTTACGTTGCCAGTTTCCAATCACATTTTCCGGTAAGCTGAAAACAGGGAAGCATTAGGAAGAGAATGGGTTCATAATCGACATCAATAGCTTTCGCATTCGGGAGCTATTTATCCCAGTTCATCTTCTAAGTAATGAGAGATCCTTTAGGGAGTGCTGATAAAGGAAATTCGGCTGAGAAATTATATATGCAAGTATTCATAAGAGCGTAGAATTTATCTTGCATGATATGTAGGAAGGTTGATTGAGTGGTTGTTGCAAACCGCTTGAATTGTTTTGACTTACAATTCTGTGAAGCATTGCTATTTGTCTCTGGAGTAGAGTTATGGCAGCGGTCTCTTTTGAGATTGGTATTTTTACACTCGAGGTTACTGGCGGTTTTCTGTTATAAAATTCGGTGATGACTCTCTACTATGTTTATCACGAATAATGCTTTAGCCTGTGGCGACATTCATTTTTGTTGTGTGTTTGCGAAACATCGTTTTATCCGAGGAATGTGTGAGTAATAAGTGGGGAGCGAGATGTAAAGGACAAAGGAACATCAGTCCTCATTTGCATTAATAATTTGGTGAACCAGTATTTGTCAAGTATAGAGATAGTGTGTTCTTAAGACGCAGGAAATGTTTTTCCAAATTTTGTACTGGACGAAACCAGTTAAGTTTCATTGCCTGTTTGTTGAGAGGCCAGCTATACGGGGTCAGGGTTGTCTGATTGGCTTTTGTGGGCGGGAGATTGTAATCCGGAAGGGCTGCTTTTGTAACTAGTTTTAAAACGTGAGGTTGGGCGAGTGTGGCAAATACAGGCAGGACATGTGTGCAGGTAACTGCTCTGAAAGTTTCACTGGAATTAAGGAGGAGTTCTTGGTAGGCAGGGGTTGTGTTGGCGGTTTAACAATGCTGGAAGACGTGGTGGCAGCTTGTACGATTGTGTGCGTACAGCATTGAGAACTTTGATTTGGGTCTGAATAATTTTCCTTGAGATGCGCGTATATAGCATCTCTGCCTAGCTCAACTTTTTGTATCTCGTGTCAATGAAGGTCCTAAAAGCCATCTCTCTGTTCCGAAAGCAGGATAAGACCGGGGCAATTTGAAGGAAGAAGAACATGGTTGGAGGTCTCCACAGTTTCCTACAGATTAGGGTATTTTCCACAGGGTGCGCGTGAAAATACATTTCCGCAGATTGGGGATATATCAATGCCACGGTCCCCGCTACAGTATTTTCGGGGATGACCAGACCATAACCATTGGAATGTGAGAGCACGTCTGGGCGAGGGATACAAATGTGCGACACTGATCGTTGTGAACCCATTTTCATCGCTTTTGTAAGGTGGCAGTGATGGGGTATTAAAGGTTGTAGAGTAACGAAGGATTTGGTATGTCGTACGAGTCCCTAGAGGGGAAATCTATAAATGCTTTGTAACGGAAAAATCTTTTCTGCTGAAGATTTCTAATAATTGAAGACTAATCTTTCGATCTTTCTGCTGCATAACGAAAATATAGTATGCTCGTTTAAGATGCGTTCTTAATTTCATCAGGATTGAAATAACAGGAATTTTGCGAAAGGGACGTAATGTGACAGAATGGAACTTGATTTCGGTTAGCAGCGTTGTAAGAGAACTGGAATCCGTTTGCTCTATTAAATCGGACTAGTGAGGGTCTTCAAACTGTTTAAACTTTTTCAAGTGCATCGCTGAGAAGAATGGTTTCTGTACTGCTAATAAAGCTTTGGAGTAGTGGATCAGTATGTGATATACATGGATGAGTGTCTGCTGGATTACTGGTAAGGGCAGAATATGAGTAACGATGGAGAACTGACAATTAATCGCGCGGACCTTTGAGAGATTGGTGCGGCACAGTTGGTGGCATATTGCTGGTGTGTTTGGTTTTAAGTCGACGAATCGACTGAAATGTGCTAAAGGACGGTCTCAGGTGTAAGGAGTGTATAATGCATTAGGTAAGCCGTTGGTCTAAGCAGTAGTAGGACAATCAACGGTTCGAGATCAGGCTAGGAGACCTTGAAAGATGGTAAATGTATTGTTGATATTTTCTGGCGTTCACGAGGTTTTAACATACATCTTTTTGCATTTAAAAACTTTTACCATAAAAATTTAAACAAAACTTGAGCCTCACATAAACCTACGCGGCAAATGTAACAAATAAGGCAAAATAGGACAGACGTAAATAGGCGGGATGGCGCGGAAATAAGCGTAATATTTCAAAGAAGGTATATCAATCGTTCTCTCACAAGGAGGTCACAGTCCAGAGACCCAACCACCCGGACCCAGTGGAGACGGTGGTAGAGGACTGTGGAATGTGGGCCTCGGAAGATCCTCCTAAACTCTAACGCGGTTTACGCCCGACCGTAACCAAAGCGCAGCTTTTTATCTTGGTCACGTAAACGCCCGAAATTATACAACACACTAAGTGAAGAAGCGGCCTCTCTTGTGGTAGCCAAGGCTCCGGCGGTGCCGCGGGCGCCAGGTGCGTAGGTTCCTACAATTGCGGCGCAATAGAAGGTGAGCTAATAATTGACCGGACTTTTTTCAATATATGCCCCTTCCACGGGGAGCAGAAGTTGGGTGAACTGAAAACCTTCCATGGCGGAATAGAGGCATGATAGTCCAAGGGGCTGTGATGTGAAAAAAGGGAGGGCAACTTTGTACGAACATTTTAAGGGGGCTAATGGGTGGGAATTCAGGAAAAAAAAAAAATAGAAAAACAGATAAAAAAAGATGGATTGCAGACGAGGCAGACTCTATGTAGCTGCAGACAGAATGGACGTATTCACTACATTACATATGTGCAATATCGAATGACGATGATGAAACACACTATCACATTTACTAGCTGATGGTGCCGTGGGGATGCAGAAAAGTCCTAGGCTATGGTTTTATTAATTATGCCAGCTTCAATTGTAAAACAAGGTCTTCAGAAACTTGAAAAACTCCACAATCAAGAGCATAACATATAATAAGAATCAATACCCCGTGCGGGTATATATATAGTTATATATATTATATATTATATATATATATATATATTGTATAAATATAAATATATACAGATTATAATATTTTATATATCTATCTATATGACAGGTCATATAACATTTTTTTCAGAATATATATATATATCTGAGTATATAGTATATAACTTTATATATATATATATATATATATTATATTTATATATAGTATATATATATTAGTATCTATGATAATAGTATATATA
>JABUQX010138536.1:0-35000 GCA_015478945.1 Trachelipus rathkii
ATGCGTGGTACTGAAAGGCAAGATTGAGTACAATGCACTGACGCGTTGTATGATAAGAATCACAAACAGAGAATGAACCATTTAACTGTGTATGAGTAAAGACATGATAAACAACATGATGTAAAATGATGATAGTTGCTCGGCATAACACGCAACAAAGGTTGCATCCAGGAACTGATATTTGGGAGACCCCAAATAATGTGTTTGATCCATCCACCACCGGTGCCGCAAAAGAACTGAATCCGATGAGAGTGAGAAAAAGCATTACTATGAACGATCTGACTGAACCTATGACAACATTTGATCTACACTGATATCACCATTTCACAAACAGAACATCCAGAATGTAAAGTCTATGGTAGAGAAAACAAGAATGTAGCAATTAAATGATTGATGACTATAAGTTTTCCTACAAGAGGTGTGAAACAACAGGTATAAAGAACAAAGCATGAATTTGATTAGAAGTAATTGCTGGTAAGTTGATCCATGATGATATGAGTATGATCATCACATGAGGGTGACAATGAAAAACCACAAATTATTCAGATGACTCGCTTAGAGCAAATCGTTATTGGGCAGTGACAGCATTTAAGCATGAATTGGTGAATGTGTGTGAAGGTTTGGGTGCTAAGGAGTAAAAGTAGTGTGGTTGGCTAATCAAAGGAGAGAATGAGAAAAAGAACAGTGGGTTGATGGAAGGAGATTGAATAAAAGTTATGGTAGAGTGATGGAGTGTTGATGTGCTGCATGACGTCGTGAAAAAAGGTATATAATTGCCCTCAAAGTTTTCACACCAGTAACGAAAATTCCAAAAAAGCCGACCTGGTCGAAAAGTGAATGAGTTGCAGGACGGACTTTAGCTGGAAGAGGACATGGTAGAGTGAGTAATAATGAAGCAAAGAGGAACAAAGTGTATCGTTTTGAAGGAGAGATAAAAGAAGGGAGTGATTGCATCAGATATGAAGGTCCAAATGGGAGAAAATGTAAAGCGTTAGATCCTTCATAGTAGATTGTTGTGAAAAAGGTTATGAAAGGAATGATTGGAGGGAAAGAGATAGGAGGGTTGGTGTTGGTAGAGGAAGTAGATTAATAAAGGAAGACTGGGCACACAGTATATACAAGAAACAAAAATGTTTGGCAGAGTGACAACTAAGTAATGCAGATAGCACCAAAGACCCTGGTAATTCAACGCGAAGTATAGAAATAACATATATAGAGAGCGCGTTCTTCTTGTAAAACCAGAGAAAACTGACAGGGATGTTTTGAAGAGGTAATGATAACCAAGATAGTAGATAATCAGATGGCTGAACCATGTTTCGCGTATGTGATGCGATAGCTGGATTTGATCAAGAATATAAGATGGTTATAAGAATGCGATCAAATTTGAAAAGGCTAAAGGAAAGTGATAAGAGAAGCAAAAGAAAAGGGGATATGATATACATCTACCTGGAGTGTTGAAAATAGTATAATGCTGTAACCAGAGGTAATGGGTACCATACAAGCAATGGTGACGGCAATAAAAAGGAATAACTCGATTGATTCGAATAGATGAAGATGGTGTAGGTAAGAAGCATATCGATATTGAGTTGATGATAGAGAGCGTCATGAGCAAAATATGAGAAAGTGACAAAAGAAAGTATCAACGATATGGATAGGGATGACACTATAAGAAAATGGTAACTGATTTTGAAGATGGGATGAGAGGTTTAGGGCGAAAGAGTGTAAAGAGAGAGAAAGTATAGACGTTTTTTTCCATAGATGCCTTCACGTCCCGATACCCAGATGGATGACTGAAACACACTGATGTCATCTAAACATGTTTATTAACGCACATGCAACATGTTTAATCTATTTTCAGCAAGGTTTGAATTGTTATATGGGATGGCGCCAGAGTAATATTGAAAATAATATTGAATGGTTATATAAATCGCGTTAATACTGGATAGCACATCGTGCCATAGTGATTTTCCTTCGTATCTTCCAAAATCAAATCAAATGTTACTGAGAAACAACAATGTTAAAGGGATGATCCACCACGAGGCATGATGAAAATAAGATTAATTTGGCCAACGAAAAGCCATATTAAAATGTGTTAATACTTAAGGTGTTATCCAATGTGATAACTAAACAGAAAAAGTTTTGTTAATTTTACAAGAAGCCGTCAGGGATTGTACCCAAGGTGTGAGTATTATATTTGTTTGTACAGTAGCAAGTTGCTTGGAATTATTTTTATTATTCATATTCATATTATTAATTATTATTAATATTATTATTATTATTATTATTATTATTATTATTATTATTATTATTATAATTTCTTATTTTAAGGTAAAATCCATATATCACCAATATATAATTCACTCTGGAATTTTTTTGAGGGTCATTTCAAATGATATTACAAATATTCACTAAGGGAGACTTGATCCTTTTCTGGACAATTCCATATAATAGAAATCTTTCTTCATTTTTTTCAATTTTATACCAATTAGGAGCTAAACCATTCATTATTTTTTTTTATATTGTACAACACCGTTACAATATATATCACAAACGTTAAAGAAGGTACAGTGGATTCTCTGATATGACTTTTTATTTCTGTGGCTAACCAGCTTTTGCCGGCACCCAGTCGCGCGCGTTAGGGGGTAACAGAAGAAGGAGTGTCTGTTGTTTAGGAAGGGGCTGGTGCACATCAATCTGTTTAATAGAAGCTGGTTCAAATATAGTCCTCTGGCTGGAGAAAGGAGAAAACCTTTAAAAGGCACTGCAATAAGTCAGAAATTGTGTATCACTACTAATGATTATTATTATCAACAAAATTGTTATTTATTAATAAAGGTTTGAACATTACTTACTTCTTCAGTGTTTCGTAGCAATTTTGACTTGTTCTTCTAATTCATTGATTCATATTTTTTAACAGTTTCATCCAGCAATAGGGTTTAATTCTTTCAACTTGTGTGTTATCAATATTTTCCTTCTCCACACTCTCTTTATAATACTAGAATTTATTTAAAAAAAAAATTACTAATAATAATAATTTGTTAAACATAGGAAAGAAATAAATTATTTACAAACATGTATTAATCTCTTATCATCAAAGAAGAAAATGTGCACACTAGTGACGATTAAAACTTAATGGTTTAATCTGGATAATTAGTAGTACAAATTCTTATCAACATGGTAGAGCCACTAAAAATACTATCCAAGTGAACTTAGAAAATAATACAATGACAATTACTAGTAGGGCCGAACATATGGAGTTGCGGCCATCCTCTCCTTCAATGAAAAGAAAGCCACTAACGAACGAATTTTTGTTTTAGTTTCACCGGTTTCAAAATCCTTACAAAAAAGAGTTGCGACTCTTCTAATGTTTCATGAAAATTTATTAAATCAATCATCCAACCCAACATCGAAAGAACAGATGGCCATGTGTGTGGAGACCCAACTGGAAAATTAAATTTAAAGTTTTAATTTTTAACCAGCGTTTCTACCATGTACAGACACCTAAGAGCTACTGTTGGTTTGCAACCCTTCATCGCCCGTGGCCTATATGAGGCTGTTTCGGTTTATGCTTATTTAATATAAATCTCTCTTAAGGATGTTAGAGATGTACCCACATATTTTGTACATATTAAAGGGATGCTCTGTATGTAATATCTATGGGCGGTATCTCTCTGTGGATGCAAGAAATCTCATACTGTATTGTTCTGTGCATGTTATAAGAGATGACTAACGGGACAGAGGGAGGAAGTAGTTCTCAAAGTGATGAGATCACCTATGACACTAGTGCCCAATGATTCGACACCGTTGCAATCATCACACTATTCTTACATGGAAGTAGACTATTTGTATCACATACAGAGATAAAATACTGCTATTACAAACAATATATATTTTCATATATCCCTCTATGTGTGGGATAAAATTCTCACAGTACATGTTCTGCGTGTCATAGGAAGCGAATAAAGGGACAGTGGTAGTTGGGTTGGCAACACACTATTTCTTTATTTTCATGATAGGAATGCTATTGCATGTCATAGACCAGGTCATGACTGCCGTAAATCACCTTTTATCTTTCAGAGTAAAAGTGAATGAATCGTTTGGATACGTGGAAAATTTGAGGAATAAATGTCGAGGAGATGGATCTATTTAGAAAGGGTAAATTTAATTTGCTTGCTGTGATTGAAACACAAAGAGGAAAGATAGTGGTGAAGACGAGCGGTGTGGGATAAAATGTGTGTGTGCTGAGTGGAGAGGGAGAGAATGAGATGCGATTCTAATGAGTGACTTATGGCACAGAGCTATGGCGAATTTTGTTTGTGTATAAGTATACTAAAATACAAATGGTTCAATTGAAGTTTGAGAAGGTCAAGGAGGTATGTGGGGTTGTAACGTATGGTCAATTTGAGGGTTATCTTGAGGAGTGAGTGACTTTCTGGGATAATCTGAATGATGTTTTGGAAGTGGGCGAGTAGTGGTTTCAGATTAATTGTGTTGGGGGACTTGAATGGTTGGAAAGGTGTTTGAAAAAGGGATGGCATAACTAGTGATGGGTAAATGCCTGGGCACTTAAGAATTGGGGAAATGTCCTGGGCATTTATACTTTTATTATTATTATTATTATTATTATTATATATATATATATATATATATATATATATATATATATATATATATATATATATATATATATATATATATATATATATATATATATATATATATATATATATATATATGTTTTTCTTAGGTGTGTGAAGAAACAGAAACATATTGAGTAAATCGTAAGTCAGGAAAAAAAGGGGAAAGAAGGGTCTTCCAGACAGGTTAGTACTTAAGCCCTGATAAGTGGGGTTTTAGTCAGTTGAAATGACGTCACTAAATCTGTATCTCTTTTATCTACAGATACGTGACGAAAATGTTATTATAAATTCCTTAGACTATTATGAACCTGTGGGAAATAGATTACATTTGTATATATATTTAAAGCCAAAGAAACTTATGGATAATTAAGTTATTGTAAAAGGACAATTCTTTTGTTGTTGTGGAATATCATTCAGAGAAAGACAGATTGCCGTGGCTGTGGGTTGGATCAATAATAATAATATTGATGAGCTATTGTTCACCCTTATATCCTTGTTAAGAGTGTGAGGCTGTCTGTCTATTTGGTTTGCCTATTTTGATTAATTTCTTTTAAGAAGAAAAAATAGAAGTAAAGCTAAGTTTGAGAGGAGATGCTTTTAAGGTAATTAGAGGAATACCAGATGACAAATTGAAAGAGAAAGGGGGCGTAGGTTTGATAGTGGAATCACTGAAGGGAGTATATGGGAGAAATTTAGTGAGTGATAGGTTCAATAGATTGAGGTTTTTGTTTAACATTCAAAGGAAGAAAGAAGAGAATATGCGAGTGTACATACAGAGATTTAAGGAAATTTATGAGGATTGTGAGAAGGCTGGAGTGACTGTAGGAGAGGAAATGAAAGGTTATTTATTACTGGATAGATCGGGATTGGAGGAAACAAAGAAACAGTTAGTGTTAGCCTCAGTAGGAAGTGAGAGTATATCTTTTGTCAATATGAAAGAATCGTTACAGAGAATATTTGCCGAGAAAGAAGATAGTGAATGGCATAAAAGAAAGGAAGAAAGAAGTTCACCTGGACAAGTACATAATTGGGAAGAAAGAGGAGTGAGAAACTGGGGAGTTGCTAGAGGAACTACACACACTACATACAACAGAAGAGAACAAGCACAAAGGAAAAACCCAATTAGATTTGGATGGGTAACACAGTGTCTGATTTGTAAAT
Source organism: Trachelipus rathkii (assembly GCA_015478945.1). NCBI lineage: Eukaryota > Metazoa > Arthropoda > Malacostraca > Isopoda > Trachelipodidae > Trachelipus > Trachelipus rathkii. Next base: position 5,802 of record JABUQX010138536.1, read on the forward strand.
CCGAGTATCACTATGCTTATAATTGTCCAAATAAAAGAGAACGGGTTGGGAATGGGAGTGAAAAAGAGAAAAGGGAGGATGGGAAAGAGAGAGTGTATTGGGAGGATATAAAAGAAGAGAATGATTGGTCAGAAAATATAGAAGGGATTCTAGATACTGGTTGTGTAGCAACCATTTGTGGTGAGAAGTGACTAGGAAAGGTGTTAGTGAATATAAGGAGGGATGACATTAAGAAAATGAATGAGGAACAAGAACATATAAAAGGGCAGTATGTATTTGGGGAAAGTAAGTATGAGGCATTTAAAGCCGTTAAGATACCTTGTAGGGTAGGGGGAATTAAATTTTGGATTAGGACAGAAGTTGTGAAAGGGGAAATTCCATGGTTAATAGGGAGACAGACTATGGAAAAAATGAAAGTTCAGATAGATTTAAGGGAGAAAAAAGTTATTTTTGGGGATTTAGGGAACACAACAATACACTATAAAACGGTAAGACATATTAGAGTAGGGATAATTGACACGAGTTCAGAGGGCAATCAGAATGGGACGTGGTATGGTAGATATAAGAAGGATTGGTTATTAGAATCAAAGGGAAGAAGAATGAAATTATTGAAGTTACATCTACAATTCGGTCATGGGAATTGGGAAAAAATTATGAAAATGATAAACACGGCATATCAGAACGAGGAGGATGTGAGTGTAGAGATAATGAAGGAGATAGAGGAGGAGTTAAAGGAAATATGTAACACCTGTAAGGTTTGTTTAAGGTATAAAAGGACACCAGCAAGACCAGTGGTTGGATTCCCTCAAAGCCAAACATTTAATGAAGTGGTAGCAATGGATTTGGGTGAATATAAGGGAAAATTGTTCCTGTTGTTGGTAGATGTTGCCACAAGGTTTTGTCAGGGAACATGGATAAGAAATAAGAAAGGAGAAGTAATATCAGAGAAAGTATTGGATAAGTGGATTAGTGTATTTGGGGCACCGGAATGTTTATTTTCTGATAATGGGCTGGAATTCAATAACAAAGAGATGAGAAATTTAAGCGAAAAATTCGGTATAAAAATGAGATGTACGGCTGCAGAGAGTCCATGGAGTAATGGGATATGTGAGAATCTGATAGGACTTGTGAAGGAGAATATGAGAAAATTGGAGGAGGAGGTAAACAATTTAGAAATATGCCTCAAGTGGACTATTGCAGCCAGGAATAGCCTATCAATGAAGGGTGGTTATGCTCCTAATCAATTGGTATTCGGAAAAAATTTAGGTGTACCAACAATCGAGGAAGGGAAGAGTAAAATTAGTATGTTGGAGAAGGGAACGGAAGGTGATCTCATAAGAGACACACTGACTGGATTACATCTAGCTAGAGAAATACATATAAAAAGAGAATCAGAGGATAGAATAAGAAGAGCTGTGTTAGAAAATGTTAGAGAACACAAATTGGAAGAAGCGCAGATAGGAGAAGAAGTATACTATAAAAGGGAAAATGAGAAGAAATGGAGAGGACCAGCGAAGGTGATAGGTAGAGATGGGAAAGTAGTAATAGTAAAACATGGAAGCTCAGTGCGTTGGGTAAACAGGGTTCATATAACAAGAATACAAGGTGAAACTACTAATGAAAATAAAATTGAATCTCGTGAGGATGAAGAGGAATTACTGGAGAAGGAGGAAAGAGTTAAGGTAAGGAAGAGAGAGAAAGTATATGAAAGTGATTCAGATAGCGAAAGAGAGAATAGTATATACGGGGACATTCAAAAGAAAAAAGAGGACATAAAAGAGAAAATAGATGAAAGGAAAATCAATAAAGAGTCTTTAAAGAGAGGGGAAAGGTATATGATATGGAATGAGGATGAAGAAGGAAGGCAGATTGAGATATTGGGAAGGGCAGCGAAGAAAAGCAGTAAAAAATATAGTCAAAGTTATAACATAATCAATATAGAAACAGGAGAGAGGGAGTGGGTGGATTTAAGATATTATCCAGGAATAATGGATCTACCAAATCTACCAAATAATTCTGAGTCTGAGGGGTCCCAAAAACCGGAGAAACAAACAGAGGTCGAAGAAACTAGCGAATATGAAGGGGAAGAAAGCGTGAGAGAGGAGGATCAGACAGAAACTGAAGAAACGGAAGAAGAAAATTTTTATTTCGAAAATACAAAAGAAAAAGTGGAAATAGAACAACAACAACAGGAGGCAAAAAGACGGGAATTAGAGAGCTGGAAAGAAAACAATGTTTATAAAGAAGCACATAGGTCGGAATGGAAAGGAAAAAAAGTTATGAATACGAGATGGGTCATGACAGAAAAGGAAATTGAAGGAAGGTATGGTTGGAAGGCTAGATTAGTAGTGAGAGGTTTTGAAGAAAAAGGGAAGGATTTAGTCACTGATGCTCCGACATGTGCTACGGAAACTCTCAAACTATGTATTGCAATTATGGGGCGTTATGGATGGTCTTGCAAAAGTATGGATATTAAAACCGCGTATCTCCAAGGAGATGAATTGCAAAGAGAAGTATACATAAAACCACCAAAAGAGGCACAGAGCGGGAGCGTGTGGAGACTTAATAAGGGGGCTTACGGGTTAAAAGATGCTGCAAGAATTTGGTATGAGAAGTTGGTGAAAGTGATACAGGAGACAGGGGAAAAAAAGAGTTATCTTTCACACGTAGACGACTTATTATACGGGGGAACAAAAGAATTTGAAAGAGAAGTGATAGGGAACTTAAAGAGACATCTAAAAATCGGTAATGAAGAAGAGGGATGCTTTAAATACATAGGGGTGGAGATAGAAGAACAGGAGGGGTATATTGTTCTTAGTCAAAATAATTACATCAAAGAAATAAAAAAGGACATGGAGATATATGGGAAGATTAAGAATGATAGAGTGTTAGGTAAAAGTGAGATGACAAGGTTCAGGTCTCATATAGGTAAGCTTAATTGGGTAGGGCAACACACTAGACCAGACATATCTTTTGATGTAAGCATATTAAGTAAACACAATAAACAGGCAACTGGGAAGGACATGAAAGAGATAGATAGAGTTATAGAAAGGGTAAGAAAGAAAGAAATGAATATACGGATGGACAAACTGAAGGGAAGAAAGTTAGAGTTCGAGATATTTACAGATGCATCATTTGGTAATGTAGAAGGGATGAAATCACAGATTGGATATTTGATTGGAATAAAAGATGAATTGGGTTATAGATGTCCTTTGTTTTGGAAATCTGGAGTTGCGAAAAGGATTGCAAGGTCAACAATAGAGGCAGAGACCTTAGCCTTGAATGAGGGGATTGATACTGGAATATATTTGAGAGAGTTATGGACAGAGTTGACAAATGAAGTGATAGAGATAAGAGTGAAAGTGGACAGTAAGACACTGGTAAATGCTTTAGGGTCTACATCTGGTGTCTTGAATAAAAGATTGAGAATTGATATAGGTTGTTTAAAGGAAAGATTAGAAAAAGGAGAAGTAAAAGAGATTGAATGGATACCTACGGAGAAACAAGTCGCAGATGTATTAACAAAAGAGAGAGTAAATGGAAAAAACATTAAACATTATATGGAGGGAGGGGATAAAGAGTAAAAGGAGAGAGAGAGGAGAGAAAAAGGGGTAAGATTGTTTTTCTTAGGTGTGTGAAGAAACAGAAACATATTGAGTAAATCGTAAGTCAGGAAAAAAAAAAGGGGAAAGAAGGGTCTTCCAGACAGGTTAGTACTTAAGCCCTGATAAGTGGGGTTTTAGTCAGTTGAAATGACGTCACTAAATCTGTATCTCTTTTATCTACAGATACGTGACGAAATGTTATTATAAATTCCTTAGACTATTATGAACCTGTGGGAAATAGATTACATTTGTATATATATTTAAAGCCAAAGAAACTTATGGATAATTAAGTTATTGTAAAAGGACAATTCTTTTGTTGTTGTGGAATCTCATTCAGAGAAAGACAGATTGCCGTGGCTGTGGGTTGGATCAATAATAATAATATTGATGAGCTATTGTTCACCCTTATATCCTTGTTAAGAGTGTGAGGCTGTCTGTCTATTTGGTTTGCCTATTTTGATTAATTTCTTTTAAGAAGTTCCCAGGGATAGAAGTAAAGCTAAGTTTGAGAGGAGATGCTTTTAAGGTAATTAGAGGAATACCAGATGACAAATTGAAAGAGAAAGGGGGCGTAGGTTTGATAGTGGAATCACTGAAGGGAGTATATGGGAGAAATTTAGTGAGTGATAGGTTCAATAGATTGAGGTTTTTGTTTAACATTCAAAGGAAGAAAGAAGAGAATATGCGAGTGTACATACAGAGATTTAAGGAAATTTATGAGGACTGCGAGAAGGCTGGAGTGACTGTAGGAGAGGAAATGAAAGGTTATTTATTACTGGATAGATCGGGATTGGAGGAAACAAAGAAACAGTTAGTGTTAGCCTCAGTAGGAAGTGAGAGTATATCTTTTGTCAAAGAGAATATTTGCAGAGAGAGAAGAGAGTGAATGGCATAAAAGAAAGGAAGAAAGAAGTTCACCTGTACAAGTACATAATTGGGAAGAAAGAGGAGTGAGAAACTGGGGAGTTGCTAGAGGGACTACACACACTACATACAACAGAAGAGAACAAGCACAAAGGAAAAACCCAATTAGATTTGGAAGGGTAACACAGTGTCTGATTTGTAAATCCGAGTATCACTATGCTTATAATTGTCCAAATAAAAGAGAACGGGTTGGGAATGAGAGTGAAAAAGAGAAAAGGGAGGATGGGAAAGAGAGAGTGTATTGGGAGGATATAAAAGAAGAGAATGATTGGTCAGAAAATATAGAAGGGATTCTAGATACTGGTTGTGTAGCAACCATTTGTGGTGAGAAGTGACTAGGAAAGGTGTCAGTGAATATGAGTAGGGATGACATTATGAGAATGAATGAGGAACAAGAACACATAAAAGGGCAGTATGTATTTGGGGAAAGTAAGTATGAGGCCTTCAAAGCCGTTAAGATACCTTGTAGGGTAGGGGGAATTAAATTTTGGATTAGGACAGAAGTTGTGAAAGGGGAAATTCCATGGTTAATAGGGAGACAGACTATGGAAAAAATGAAAGTTCGGATAGATTTAAGTGAGAAAAAAGTTATTTTTGGGGATTTAGGGAACACAACAATACACTATAAAACTGTAAGACATATTAGAGTAGGGATAATTGACACGAGTTCAGAGGGCAATCAGAATGGGATGTGGTATGGTAGGTATAAGAAGGATTGGTTATTAGAATCAAAGGGGAGAAGAATGAAATTATTGAAGTTACATCTACAATTCGGTCATGGGAATTGGGAAAAAATTATGAAAATGATAAACGCGGCATATCAGAACGAGGAGGATGTGAGTGTAGAGATAATGAAGGAGATAGAGGAGGAGTTAAAGGAAATATGTAACACATGTAAGGTTTGCTTAAGGTATAAAAGGACACCAGCCAGACCAGTGGTTGGATTCCCTCAAAGCCAAACATTTAATGAAGTGGTAGCAATGGATTTGGGTGAATATAAGGGAAAATTATTTCTGTTGTTGGTAGATGTTGCAACAAGGTTTTGTCAGGGAACATGGATAAGAAATAAGAAAGGAGAAGTAATATCAGAGAAAGTATTGGATAAGTGGATTAGTGTATTTGGGGCACCAGAATGTTTATTTTCTGATAACGGGTTGGAATTCAATAACAAAGAGATGAGAAATTTAAGCGAAAAATTCGGTATAAAAATGAGATGTACGGCTGCGGAGAGTCCATGGAGTAATGGGATATGTGAGAATCTGATAGGACTTGTGAAGGAGAATATGAGAAAGTTGGAGGAGGAGGTAAACAATTTAGAAATATGCCTCAAGTGGACTATTGCAGCCAGGAATAGCCTATCAATGAAGGGTGGTTATGCTCCTAATCAACTGGTATTCGGTAGAAATTTAGGTGTACCAACAATCGAGGAAGGGAAGAGGAAAATCAGTATGTTGGAGAAGGGAACGGAAGGTGATCTCATAAGAGACACACTGACTGGATTACATCTAGCTAGAGAAATACATATAAAAAGAGAATCAGAGGATAGAATAAGAAGAGCCATGTTAGAAAACGTCAGAGAACATAAATTAGAAGAAGCTCAGATAGGAGAAGAAGTATACTATAAAAGGGAAAATGAGAAGAAATGGAGAGGACCAGCGAAGGTGATAGGTAGAGATGGGAAAGTAGTAATAGTAAAACATGGAAGCTCAGTGCGTTGGGTAAACAGGGTTCATATAACAAGAATACAAGGTGAAACTACTAATGAAAATAAAATTGAATCTCGTGAGGATGAAGAGGAATTACTGGAGAAGGAGGAAAGAGTTAAGGCAAGGAAGAGAGAGAAAGTATATGAAAGTGATTCAGATAGCGAAAGAGAGAATAGTATATACGGGGACATTCAAAAGAAAAAAGAGGACATAAAAGAGAAAATAGATGAAAGGAAAATCAATAAAGAGTCCTTAAAGAGAGGAGAAAGGTATATGATATGGAATGAGGATGAAGAAGGAAGGCAGATTGAGATATTGGGAAGGGCAGCGAAGAAAAGCAGTAAAAAATATAGTCAAAGTTATAACATAATCAATATAGAAACAGGAGAGAGAGAGTGGGTGGATTTACGATATTATCCGGGAATAATGGATCTACCAAATCTACCAAATAATTCTGAGTCTGAGGGGTCCCAAAAACCGGAGAAACAAACAGAGGTCGAAGAAACTAGCGAATATGAGGGGGAAGAAAGCGTGAGAGAGGAGGATCAGACAGAAACTGAAGAAACGGAAGAAGAAAATTTTTATTTCGAAAATACAAAAGAAAAAGTAGATATAGAACAACAACAACAGGAGGCGAAAAGACGGGAATTAGAGAGCTGGAAAGAAAACAATGTTTATAAAGAAGCACATTGGTCGGAATGGAAAGGAAAAAAAGTTATGAATACGAGATGGGTCATGACAGAAAAGGAAATTGAAGGAAGGTATGGTTGGAAGGCTAGACTAGTAGTGAGAGGTTTTGAAGAAAAAGGGAAGGATTTAGTCACTGATGCTCCTACATGTGCTACGGAAACTCTCAAACTATGTATTGCAATTATGGGGCGGTATGGATGGTCTTGCAAAAGTATGGATATTAAAACCGCGTATCTCCAAGGAGATGAATTACAAAGAGAAGTATACATAAAACCACCAAAAGAGGCACAGAGCGGGAGCGTGTGGAGACTTAATAAGGGGGCTTACGGGTTAAAAGATGCTGCAAGAATTTGGTATGAGAAGTTGGTGAAAGTGATACAGGTGGAGAAGGAGGAATCAGTTAATAGGTGTTATGTGTTCACACGTAGACGACTTGTTATACGGGGGAACGAAAGAATTTGAAAGAGAAGTGATAGGGAACTTAAAGAGACATCTAAAAATCGGTAATGAAGAAGAGGGATGCTTTAAATACATAGGGGTGGAGATAGAAGAACGGGAGGGGTATATTGTTCTTAGTCAAAATAATTACATCAAAGAAATAAAAAAGGACATGGAGATATATGGGAAGATTAAGAATGATAGAGTGTTAGGTAAAAGTGAGATGACAAGGTTCAGGTCTCATATAGGTAAGCTTAATTGGGTAGGGCAACACACTAGACCAGACATATCTTTTGATGTAAGCATATTAAGTAAACACAATAAACAGGCAACTGGGAAGGACATGAAAGAGATAGATAGAGTTATAGAAAGGGTAAGAAAGAAAGAAATGAATATACGGATGGACAAACTGAAGGGAAGAAAGTTAGAGTTCGAGATATTTACAGATGCATCATTTGGTAATGTAGAAGGGATGAAATCACAGATTGGATATTTGATTGGAATAAAAGATGAATTGGGTTATAGATGTCCTTTGTTTTGGAAATCTGGAGTTGCGAAAAGGATTGCAAGGTCAACAATAGAGGCAGAGACCTTAGCCTTGAATGAGGGGATTGATACTGGAATATATTTGAGAGAGTTATGGACAGAGTTGACAAATGAAGTGATAGAGATAAGAGTGAAAGTGGACAGTAAGACACTGGTAAATGCTTTAGGGTCTACATCTGGTGTCTTGAATAAAAGATTGAGAATTGATATAGGTTGTTTAAAGGAAAGATTAGAACAAGGAGAAGTAAAAGAGATTGAATGGATACCTACGGAGAAACAAGTCGCAGATGTATTAACAAAAGAGAGAGTAAATGGAAAAAACATTAAACATTATATGGAGGGAGGGGATAAAGAGTAAAAGGAGAGAGAGAGGAGAGAAAAAGGGGTAAGATTGTTTTTCTTAGGTGTGTGAAGAAACAGAAACATATTGAGTAAATCGTAAGTCAGGAAAAAAGGGAAAGAAGGGTCTTCCAGACAGGTTAGTACTTAAGCCCTGATAAGTGGGGTTTTAGTCAGTTGAAATGACGTCACTAAATCTGTATCTCTTTTATCTACAGATACGTGACGAAATGTTATTATAAATTCCTTAGACTATTATGAAGTTGGGGAAATTCCATGGTTAATATATATTTAAAGCCAAAGAAACTTATGGATAATTAAGTTATTGTAAAAGGACAATTCTTTTGTTGTTGTGGAATATCATTCAGAGAAAGACAGATTGCCGTGGCTGTGGGTTGGATCAATAATAATAATATTGATGAGCTATTGTTCACCCTTATATCCTTGTTAAGAGTGTGAGGCTGTCTGTCTATTTGGTTTGCCTATTTTGATTAATTTCTTTTAAGAAGAAAAAAAAGAACTAACACATTAACAATAAATATATCTATATCTATATCTTTAACTTTATCTCTCACTAGTATAAATTCATTTCATCAATATTATTATTGCGCCATCATTTGAGTTCAGGTAACTACATTTATTTGGTATAGCCTTATTACGTATTAACTCAGTTTATAATAACATTACCATTAACCTTGTAATGGGAGGTTCAGATGATGATAGAAAAACGAGGGAGAATAGATATAGTAGTTGTTCGAGATTCGGGGGAGAGGATGATGAGGAGTTCGAGGTGTGGTTAGATAGAGTGAGAGCTTGGGAAACATATGTAGAGGGAATTGCGAGCATGCATACCTAAATACATTTGATTATTGTTACTGCCATTAAATAAAAAAATGATAATAATAATTACTGGCAGTTAAGAAAGATGACTTGGGAATCTGAACAGGATATTTTAATACTTTTAATGCTTTCATTATTTTTTGGAATTTCCTCTTCGTAACGTTGTGAGATGGTAAATTTTGATTATCGAATCAATATGAACTGAAAAACATATATATATATATATATATATATATATATATATATATATATATATATATATATATATATATATATATATATATATATATATATATATAATTATATATATATATATATATATATATTTCTTTATCTTTTCTTTCCAAGACTGGGGGTAAGTGCGTGTCATGCATCGGAAAAGAAAGAAGTAGAAGACTATGACAAAAGTCGAAAGAAAGAGAGCCCAGCCATACCGCCCCTCTGTACCATTAATTAGTGAGAACTCGTCAAAGACAGAAAATCCACCCGGAGCTTTGGCGGAACCCGCAACGGACCTCACTATGGTAAATCGTCAAGGTAAGGGTTCAGGTTCATCCTTGGCCCAGGTGGGCCACAACCATACCCCATACAAAACCCCGCCATTCAATCCATTATGGCACCTTTATTCTCGTCTCTGCTAAACTCACATTTCTCTCCTTCAAACATTCGCTTACTGACTCAATCCACTTTTTTCTTTGGTCTCCCAGCCGGTCGATTCCCAACACACCCACTATACATCCGCTAACCAACCGACTATCATTCATCCTTTCCACATGACCAACCCATCTCAACATACTTTCATTGATTCTCATTTATTCCTTTCCACACAACTCCCTATCATGTTCATTCCTCATTTTATCAATTCTTCACACCTAGCATGCCTCAAGATTGTCCATCTGAACACATTGAACTTGTCCATCTCTATACTCTTTATTCCAGACCATAGTCTCGCTACTATACACAACATAGGTAACAACATACCCTCATGTAAGACCCTTAAACGCACTCAAGACCTAGTCCCTTTACATTCACTTTCAACGAATTAATTGCACCCAGCTCTCAATTCCACAACTTTCCTACTACACTCTGCAACATCCATTCCCTTCTCATCCAACACATACCCCAAATATTTAAACTCAGACACTTGTTCCAGCTGCTCACCATCTAACATAACTTCACACTGAGGACTGTCCTCACTCACAACCATAACCTTACTCTTATCTACGTTTACTTTCAAACCCCTCCTTTTACACACCCTGCCAAATCTCTCTACCAATCCTCTCAAACTCTCTTCAGATTCACCACACAAAACCAAATCATCCGCATATAATAGGTAGGGCACCTCATCTCCATCATTCTAACACCATTTCCTGCCATCCCCACCTCTAATTCTTTCATAACCCCATCCATATACAAATTGAAAACCCAGGAGACATAACACAACCCTGCCTCACTCCGCTATTAATACTAAACCAATCACTTTTAACATCATTTATTCTAACACACGCCTCACTATCGTCATACATACTTTTGATTCCATTCAGAAGCCTACCACCAACACCTGCCATAGAGCTTCCCTATTAATCCTATCATACGCCTGTTGCAAATCCATAAAACCTAAATACAATTTATTCTTCTTCTCCCTCATTTTCTCAATGTAAAGATTTGATCCACACATCCTCTACCACTCCTAAACGCACCTTGTTCTTCACCAATCAGTCCTTCAGTCACTCGACGCACTCTTTCGACCAAAACACAAGCATATATCTTCCCTACAATACTCTATAATTTCTACAGTTCCCCCTATCTCCCTTACCCTTATATAAGGGAACTATTACTGCTCTCCTCCAATCCATTGGGACTATACCCTCCATAAACGCTTTATTACACAACTTCCAAATCCAATCAATCACCATCTCGCCTCCGTTCTTGATCATTTCACCAGTAATTTCATCTATACCTGCAGATTTACCATTCTTCAACTTTCTCACTCTACCTATTACCTCCTCCTTGCTAATAACCTCATCCCCAAAATACTTATTCCTTCTTGCACCATCAAAAACACACACATTCACTCTCACCTCTTTATTAATGCCAATATTATGCAGATTTTCGAAGAGTTCTTTCCACACTCCCCTCACATCCATTACATCAGTTACAAAAACACCATCCCTATTCATTATTCTAAGCAGGTTCCCCTTATTCTCATTCTTAACCTTTCTCGTGCTCCTTCCAAAAGAGCTTCCATTCCTTGTAAGTCCCCATTCATCCTCCTCCTTCCAAACTGTTCATTTACCTCTTTTCTATACGTATGCAACTTTTTAGTATTTCTTTTTTCCTCCTTTATATAATTCCAAGCATCTTTTGAAACTTCATCATTTGCTTTTAGTACATTCAACCACGCTTCCTTTTTACTTTTAATCCCATTCCTAAACCCCTCACTGATTTAACATCCAACACATACTTCAACATCTCCTTCTTCACCAACACAAAATCAATCATACTTTTCACTTCGATACCATCTCTACCTACACCAACTCTAGTATACTTATGGATACTCTTGTGTTTAAAGAAAGTATTACTTACACACATACCTCTCTCCTCACAGAAATCAATCACCTTCTACCATTCTCATTTTCTTCTCCTGACACCCCAAAAACCACCTTCCGTTATACCACATCCCTTTCTTTTTGATCAAATCCATCCAACCACATTCAGGTCTCCCAACACTACCAATCTGGAAGCTCCTACTCACTCCATCCAAAACATCATTCAGACTATCCAAAAAAATCATACTCTCTTCAACGTTTCCCTCAGATGGACCATACGTCACAACCACACATACTTTTAAACCTTTTTAAACTTAAATTTAACCATTAGAATTCTAGGACTCACACAAACAAAGTCTACCATAGCCTCTGTACCACAATTCACTCATCAAAATTGCAAACTCCTTCTCTCCTTCATTCCTTTCCACACCAGCACACACATTATTTCACACCATACCACTCATTTTCACTGCTTTCCTTTCATCTTTGTTTTCAGTCAGGGTAAATCAAATTTGCCCTTTTAAAATACATCACCTCTCTCCTCTCTCCTCAACATTTATTCCTGATATTCCATGTACCTATATGATTCATACAATTTCTGCCGAAAATTAGAAGGCCAAGTTTACGGCGATCACGACCATCTCGGAGGCATGCATCAGCATTCCTAGCAAGAGATAGAGTGTTGCCCCCCTGACCCTAGTGTTACGGGAGCCCGTCGGATGTTAGGCTGTCCAAGACACGCCTCAACCCTCTTGGAGCCAAGCTTCCATAAATGATTACCTCCTTGGCTTAATCGTTGGTCAAGAGGTAACACCCTTGTATCATCTCAAGGGTAAGGGTTCAAACCCACTTAGCCATTACAAATATACAAATAATTGTTGCGTTTTTTGCACATTATTATTTGAATGTTATATATATATATATATATATATATATATATATATATATATATATATATATATATATATAATATATATATATATATGAAGAAGAGTTATATATATATATATATATATATATATATATATATATATATATATATATATATATATATATATATATATATATATATATATATATATATATACACACACACACACACCTACCTGAAAAATTGCACCAAAGTCTTTCTATTTGAGATCTCAACATCTGACGATTCATGGAAATTTGAAAATTATTATTGATTAAAAACCCAACAATTTATCAATTTGCGAAGATTTAAAAGAAGGATCATTTAATGGCCATGCAATAGTTCTTCTCCTGCTTTGTGCTTATACTTGATCTCATTGTGTCAACACTAGATCTTAATATATATATATATATATATATATATATATATATATATATATATATATATATATATATATATATATATATATATATATATATATATATATATATATATATATATTAGGTGTGTGTAAAAAAGGTTTTGTTTTTTTTTTTTTTTGAAAAACAAAGTTTTTTTTTAAAATTACCTCTTTTTATGTATATTAAAGATGTTTTAAATTATACAGCAGTACCAATACCCCTTCTAGGCCTAAATATTGACTATTAATACGGATTTTATATATAATAGTGTATATATATATATATATATATATATATATATATATATATATATATATATATATATATATATATATATATATATATATATATATATATATATATATATATATATATATAATGATAAAAAAAAGGTGGGTATAACAGGTGGTTTTGGGGTGTCAGGAGAAAATGAGAATGGTAGGAAGGTGATTGATTTCTGTGAGGGGAGAGGTATGTGTAAGTAATACTTTATTTAAAACACAAGAGTATCTTTATAAGTATACTAGAGTTATTGTAGGCAGAGATGGCATTGAAGCGAAAAGTATGATTGATTTTGGAGTTGGTGAAGAAGGAGATGTTGAAGTATGTGTTGATGTTAAATCTCAGTGAGGGGTTTAGAATGGGATTATCGGATGATTATGTTGTACCATGTAAAATTTAGTGGGGACTTGGATGGAGAGGAAGGTGATACGGAAGGAAGTGGGTAAAATTAAGAGTGAGAAGTTTAGTGAACTAGGTAATAAGGATAAGTATTTAAGAGCGTTTGCAAATAAATCAGTGAATGTCAACAAGTTGAAACTGAATAAATCTGAAGCAAATGAAGGAAGCAATTGTTAGCAGTGCAAAAGTATGTGGGTGTGCTAAAGCAGAATAAGAATGTTAAAAGAGTGGTGAAATGTAGAGGTGCTGCAAGATGTTAAAAGTAAAAAAGAAGCATGTTTAATGTAGTAAAAGCCAATGATAAGGCCTCAAAAGAAAGATGTTTGGAACTGTATAAGGAGGAAAAAAGGAATACTAAAAGATGCATAAGTAGGAGGAAAAAAGATGTATAAGAATAGTTTGAAAGGGGGATGAATGGGGACTTACAAGGGAATAGGAAGCTCTTTGGAAAGGAAGCGAGAAAGGTTAAGAATTAGAATAAGGGGAATCTGCTTAGAATAATGAATAGGGATGGTGCTTTCGTAACTGATGAAATGGATGTGAGTAGAGTGTGGAAAGAACATCTTGAAAATCTGTATAATATTGACAGTAATGAAGAGGTGATAATGACTGTGTGTGGGTTTGATGGTACAAGAAGGAATAGGTATTTTGGGGATGAGGTTATTAGCAAAGAGGAGGAAATGGGTAGAGTGAGAAAAATGAAGAATGGTAAATCTGCAGGTATAGATGAAATTACTAGTGAAATGATCAAGAACGGAGGTGAGATGGTGATTGATTGGATTTAGAAGTTGTGTAACAAAGCGTTTATGGAGGGTATAATTCCGAGGGGAGCAATATTAGCACCCTTATATAAGGATAAGGGAGAAAAGGGAACTGTAGAAATTATAGGGTATTTAGTTTATTGGAGGTTGTAGGGAAGATATATGCTGGTGTTATGGTTGAAAGGTCGAGTGACTGAAGGGACTGAGTGGTGAAGAACAAGGTGCGTTTTAAGGAGTAGTAGAGGATGTGTGGATCAAATCTTTACGTTGAAGCAAATGATAGAGAAAATGAGGGAGAGGAAGAATAAATTGTATTTAGATTTTATGGATTTGCAACAGTGGTATGATAGGGTTAATAGGGAAGGTCTATGGCAGGTGTTAGTGATATATAGTGTTGGTGATAGGCTTCTGAATGGAATCAAAAGTATGTATGACGATAGTGAGGCGTGTCAGAATCAATTTTGTCAAAGTGATTGGTTTAAATTTTAATAGCGGAGTGAGGTAGGTTGTGTTATGTCTCCTTTGTTGTTCAAATTGTATATGGATGGGGCTATGAAAGAATTGAAGGTGGACGACTGGAAATGGTGTTAGAATGATGGAGATGATGAGTAGGGTGCTCCGATGAGTGGAGGGTGATGATTTGGTTTTGTGTATGAATCTGAAGAGTTTGAGAGATTGGTAGAGAGATTTGGCAGGGGTGTGTAAAAGGAGGGGCGAGTAAACGTAGATAAGAGTTAGTTATGGTTGTGAGGAGGACAGTCCTCAGTGTGAAGTTATGTTAGATGGTGAGCAGCTGAAACGAGTGTCTATTTAGGGTATATGTTGGATGAGAAGGGAACGGATGATGCAGAGTTTAGTAGGAAAGTTGTTAATGGCAGGAAGGTGGCTGGTGCAATTAAATCGTTGCTGAACGTCGACTAAGTCTTTAGTGCTAGGGTCTTACCATGACGGTATGTTGTTACCTGTGTTATTGTATATAGTGAGACTATGGTCTGGAATAAGGCAGTTATGTAAACTAAAGTATAATATGCTTAGATGGACAATCTTAGGGGCATGCTAGGTGTGAGAAGAATTGGATAAAATGAGGAATGAAATATATTAGAGAGTTGTGGTGTGAAGAAAGGGTAAACGAGAATAAATGAAAGTATGTTGAGATGGTTTGGTCATGTGGAAAGGATGAATGATAGTTGGTTTTTACAGATGTATAGTGGCGAGTGTGTTGAAAACCGACCGGCTGGGAGATCGAAGAAAAAGTGGATTGAGTCAGTAAACGAATGTCTGATGGAGAGAAATGTGAGTTTGGCAGAGGCGAGAATAAAGTACAATAAGAGAGAATAGCGGGGTTCTTGTGAGGGGGTGTGGTTGTGGCCCACCTGGGTCAAGGGATGAACCCTTACACTGACGATTTACCATAGTGAGGGTCCGTCGCAGTCCCGTGAAGCTATAGGGTGGATTTTTCTGATTATGACGAGTTCTCAGTAAGGCTTGACTTTCTTTTCGACTTTTGTCATATTCTTCTACTCAATTTCGCTTTTTTTTTCTGATGCTTGTTACGCACCTTACCACCAGTCTTGGGGAGAAAAAGGTAGATGAAGAATATATATATATATATATATATATATATATATATATATATATATATATATAATATATATATATATATATATATATATATATATATATATATATATATATATATATATATATATATATATATATATATAATAATAATAATAATAATAATAATAATAATAATAATAATAATAATCATGTGAAATGTAATAATTATATGCCCAAGAGCACTAATAAAACTTTATTAAGTACTAAACCTACTTTATATATTGTATACCTCTTTTAACATATTGTATTTACTGTATTTTAATGCTAAATACCCTGAAAAGACTTGATATATATGAAAAATAAGTAATTTAAAAAAACAAAAAACCAAAAATTTTGGCCATTGGTCTTTTTAAAAAAACGTTTTAAAAAAAAAAACGAACGTTTTTTTTAATCCACAACCCTATATATATATATATATATATATAATATATATATATATATATATATATATATATATATATATATATATATATATATATATATATATATATATATATATATATATATATATTGTGTTGTAGGGAAGAGATATGATAGTATTTTCGTTGAATGAGAGCATCGAATGATTGAAGGAGTGATTGGCAAAGAACAAGGTGCAATTGGAAGTGGTAGAAGGTGTAGATAAAATTTTCATATTGAAACAAATAAGAGAAAATTAGAGAATTGTATTTGGGTTTTATGGACTTGCAACAGGAGTATGACAGGATTAATAGGGAAGCTCTGTGTCAGGTGTTAGTGATATATGGTGTATGTGTAGGCTTCTGAATGGAATCAAAAGTATGTATGGCAATAGCAAATGGAGTTGAAAGTGATCAATTTAATATTAATAGTGGAGTGAGACAGGGATGTGCGATTTCTCCTTGGTTATTTAATTTGTATATAGGATATATATGTTGGAAGAAAAGGGAACAAATGATGTAGAGTAGTATAAAAAATTGTGAATGGTAGAAAGGTGGCTGGTGCCATTAAACTCTTAGTGGATACAATTACAAAGGGATTAAGTCTTAAGTGTGCTGCGGTTTTGCATGATGGTATGTTATAGGTATTAATTTACAGCTGTGAACCTATGGTATGAAATAAGATGTATAGATCTAAGGTTCAATTCGTTCAGATGGATAATCTTGGGCATATTAAGTGCAAGAATAATTTATAAAATGATGAATGAACATATTAGAGAATTGTGTGGTGTAAAGAAAGGCGTATATGAGAGAAACTTGTGTATGGAGATGGTTTAGTCATATGGATAGGACGGGTGATAAGTCGGTTTAAGCGAAAGTATGGTGGCAAGTGTGCCAGGACCAGGGGATGAACCCCCACACTGACGAGATACCACAGTGAGGGTCCATCAGTCTTGTGAAGTCCTAGGGTGGATTTTTTTTGAGTGACTAGCTGCTCTCACTTAAGGGTGTGAAGGTAGTGGCCTGGAACTTTTCTTTTGACTTATATGATGCTCCTACTTGACAAGCCTATTTTCCATGCATGTTATGCAACCCTACCCCACATCGAGTGGGAAGACAAGGCGAAATAAAAGAATATATATATATATATATATATATAGTATATATAGTATATATATATATATATATATATATATATATATATATATATATATATATATATATATATATATATATGCATATATGTAGTTTTCAATGTCCAGAAGCTCAATTCTATTTTTCATAGCCTTTATATATAGGAATGGAAACATCTGCAGTTTAAATATTCACATGTGCAACTACATGTAAAAATTAAACATCTGCATTTGCAGATATTAAAAATTTAACATGATACATCACACTCATATATATATATATATATATATATATATATATATATATATATATATATATATGTAATATATATATATATAGAGATATAGTATATATATATATATATATATATATATATATATATATATATATATATATATATATATATATATAAATTATATATATATATATATATATATATATATATATATATAAGCACATCAAAATTCTAAATGTTCATACTTATGTCAAAATTTAATCTTGATAAAAAATTAAAGTTACATACAAGTTATAAAGCTATGGAAGTATGCATATTAAATAAAACTTTAATACCTGGAATATCGAGGCATAAAGGCAGCCAAGTTTTGATTAGGTGTGAATTGATTTGGAGTCTTTGGAGTTGTTTTTGCTTGAACCAAGGATAACCTATTAAGCCTGTCCACGCTTGAACGTTTACGTTTATTTGGCTGTAGTTTCTTTTGATTACTTCCATCAGCTTTTAAACTTACGTAGCTCATCCTGAAAATATAATTTAAATAATATTCACCTTTAGTCATGATAAATGTATGGTTGTTCAGTACTATAAGAAATGAAATGAAAAAAAAAATCTTTTTACAGTTAAAAGGTCAAAAAGTCTGCGATGGGAAAATTCCAAAAAATAATTATTTTAACTGAAAGGGGTACTGGGGTGATATGTATGCCCTATAAGGCAAATAATAAATAAAAGTAAGAATAATAATTAATAATAAAACAAAAATAATGAAATAAAAAAAAAAATAATTTACTTACCGGTTTCCAGGAGTTTCATTCTGATTACGAGGCTTCAAGACAGAAACTGGAATCCCTGAACCTCTAGATACAGAACTTTTGCGCATCATTTTCCAAACTTTTAGCTAATATGTATGAAACTTAAAGGTTTCTTATTACATTTAACAATATGAAATCTGTGTATTAAAATAGGAAAAAAATTGCCAATATAACAACTTTCTGTAATGAAAAAACAAGTTTGAACTGGTTCAACAGGTTATATATATATATATATATATATATATATATATATATATATATATATATATATATATATATATATATATATATATATATATATATATATATATATATATATATATATATATATATATACCGGTATATATATAGTATATATATATATATATATAAGTTCTTTATATATTTAAATGTATAGATGTATATTTAAGATAGTATATATAGATATATATATATATATATATATATATATACCGTAAAATGGGGCAATTTTTGTCCAAAATCAGGGGTACTAAAATGCTAAGGTTAATGGAGACTTTTTTTTTTTTTCAATTTTTTTTTTTTATATGTTAATGTTATCCTTTAGGAGTAGAATTAGTATAATTGTATTTGTATATATAATAGATAGGATTAATGTTAGAAGCCGATAAGTAACATGGATCGATTGGCACACGATTTTGGGGAAGGGGGGCAATTCAGTCCACTTCAATTTTCACATCCCTAAGAATCCTCACAAAGTGTTTTATTTGATAAACTATGATAAGTCAGTTTTCATTTTTAAACAATGGTATTACAATATTATTTTTAGAAATTGGTTCGAAAACGTAATAAAATGTTCGTTTAGCTGTTTTTAATAAACAGCAACAGAAAAAAGGTCGCCAACGAAGGAATTTCCTTAATTCCTGTAAGCCATTCTTTTATTCTGTATTATACGAATTAAGGAAATTCTCACGTTTGGTGAGCGTTACTTGATTTCTCTTTGGTGATGTTTGACAAAAATGAACAAGCTTAAGCGTTTTAGGTCTCTTTAAACATAATGGTATTACAATATTATTTTAAGAAATTGGGTTTGAAAAATAATAAAATGTTCGAGTTTGCTTTTGTCAAACGCAAAATAAGAAAATGTTTCACCAAACGTAAGGAATTTCCTTAATTTTATTCTATATTACACAGAATTAAGGAAATTTTTTGTTTCTTTTGGTGAGCGTTTTTTTTACGATTTTGCGGTTTGACAAAAACGAACTAATGTAATTAATTCTGTAAGGTTGCAATTTTTTTATTTTTATACACAGAATTAAGGAAATTCTTTACGCTTGGTGAATTTTTCATGATTTTGCGCTGTTTGACAAAAACGAACGCAAAACTCGAGCATTTCTTACGATATTACGCTCGCAAGAACCAATGCAAGAACGAAACTGCTTAATGGTCTGGCAACATCATCATCAGAGTATCCCTTTGTATCCCTGCCGTGTTACTTTTGCGTAAGTGTGAACCATCTTGCTGAAAAAAATTGTACAAGTTAATTAGGCCTATGTGGAAAAACTTTACCTACCTATCTTGCTGTAAAAGTGTAAAAATTATTTTAAACCTTATATTTCGGACATCTTTTTGTAAAAGAGTATTAAAAAATTTAATTTAATGAAGATTTCAATGTGGACCGAATTGCCCCACGCAAATTTTTAAACCTGGACTGAATTGCCCCATGTTACAATTTTTATAATAAAACATTTATCTCTTGCCTGAATGACTCCAATGATTGCATTAAGGTTATGAACTATTTTTAGGTACTATATCTTGGTACCAATAATGTAGTACAATTATTTTGACCTGTATGATTCTTAGCAATAAGCCTAAAATTTACCCGATATTATAGTGCTCAGAAAAAAAAAAAACAAATCACAAAATTAATATTTTCATGTATTGAACATATCAGTAACATTAATAGTTTTAGTGATATGACCTTAAAAGTCAAATCCTTCCATTTTGAGCCACTGGACCGAATTGCCCCATTTTACGGTATATATATATTAAGGTGGGCAGAAACCTAAAAATAAAAAGGTCCCCCCTCTAATTACTTGGCTTTTGATGCAACATGAAGATTTATGAAAAAAAAAACATGTGGTTACCAGTTTTAGCCAACCCACTTGAGGTTATATAAAAGAACTAAAAAAATGGTCAAATTTCTTAGGTTAAAAATCCTTAAATTCTTCATAAAATATCAATGTATATAGATTTTACACTAAAAGATGCAGAATTTACTTTTAAACAATGTTTATTCTATGACATTTTCTTGTAACACCTATATTTAAAAAGGTATTTACAGAAAACTAAAAACAAATTGACTTTTCCAAAAATTGACTCATTTAATATTTATTTGGTTGTTTTTCAGATACATAATTAAATAAATATCATCAATTTTAATATATTTAGTGATGTCTACAAGAAAAACAGCAAATAAATACATTGTGGATGAATGCTTTAAACCCTTAGAAGAATTTCCATTTGGAAAACTTTCCACTTTAAAGCAAGTGCTTGAAAGATGTCTTTACTTTAAAGACTATATAGGAAAGACAGTGTTCAGAGAGATGTTAGAGTAGAACTATTCAATCTATGGGTAAATTATAATGTTTATCCAATATCTGTCATTGGAATTAAAACAAAGCTCAGCAGTTACATTGATTTTTTTTAATAAATTTGTGAACTATGACAAAAAAGAAAAGAGGATAAAAATATGAAACAGATGCAGCAGGTTTTATAGAAGAGGCAAATTAACTATTTGATGTAGCGTCGGGCGGGGTGACTTGGACCACTTTAGGTATAACTTCGTCTCCCGACTCTCCCCTAATGCACTTTTTGGAAATTGTAAATCACGGCCCTATAGTCGTCATCACACAAAAAAATAATAATGTAATTCTAATAAAAGTTTTATTAAAGTTTGAATAACGCCGAGTCAGCCTGACCGTTTAGGGGTGAAGCGGACCACCATTGAGGGGTGACTCGGACCATCTGTTTAAATTCGTCTTTTACATATAAATTCAATTTTATATTTTAATTTTTACTTAATATAATAATTATTTATCATATTAAAATTCGTAATAAGTAATAAAAATGTCAATAATGATAAATAAAATACGAATATAAATAAGGTGGTCCGATTCACCCCTCTCCGTTTTTTTTATTAAAATTTAACTTATAAGTAACTTTTTATTACATTTAAATTAATTATACGTAATAAAAATGTCAATAATAATACGTAAAATACGAAAACAATGGTGGTCTGAGTCACCCCTCCACTAATTCACGGCGGGTGAATCGACTACAATAGCTCAAAATACCGATAATGCTATCTGGGGCTGATTTTCTTCCTTTTGGGTTAATCTTATGCCCCACGATAGTTATTAAATATCCACATCAGTTTTATAATCCAGTTAAAACCCAACATTTGTAAGGAAACTATTGAGTTATCGCTCTTTGCACCTAGCCTAACGCTTCTTTAAATGAACTTGAAGAATAGACGAGTTAATTAATTATCGTGGTTGAATGAGCTGAAGGAGAGAGAGGTTTTTTTATTTTATTTAGAGTGGACCGAATCACCCCTCCTAAAGAGGCGGACCTGGTCACCCCGCCCGACGCTAAATCTATAAAAATAAATATTTACGAGAAGAAATTGAAAAGTTTCATTAAAATGATAAAGATTACAAGTTTTATGAGGTGAATATAACATCAAAAGTTTAGACCCAGCTTTAAAGCATACTCAAATACTCAATTTAAACTTAAAATTATATTTAACATCCAGTAGGTAGGGATAAAAAGTGTGTTTTATAGAATTTTTCCATTTTCAGGATCAAAAAACCAACAGACATGGCTACTGCACTTCTAAGCTAGTTCCTGAAACACCTTCTGAAGCCAAATTAAAAAAAAAAAAAAAAAAAAGTTATTCAAGAAAGTCTTAGTTCAAAAAAAACTAGAAAACTGGATACTTGAGATGAAAGCAAGACTGCTCTTTTCAAGGACTTGAAGAAGAAAGTACTCAAGTATCTGGAGAAATAGAGAAATCAGATGCTGAAATGTCTGAGTCATTTTCAATTAGTAATGATTCAGATCCTGATTATAGTCGAGAAATGTCAAGTTCTGAGCAAA
The DNA here is from genome assembly GCA_015478945.1 of Trachelipus rathkii. Taxonomy (NCBI): domain Eukaryota; kingdom Metazoa; phylum Arthropoda; class Malacostraca; order Isopoda; family Trachelipodidae; genus Trachelipus; species Trachelipus rathkii. The sequence goes on from JABUQX010138536.1 coordinate 28,507, forward strand.
ACCGAACAAGGCTATGAATGCTTGCTGAAATGTGTGACAGGTAATTTAAGTAGTTTTGTCATTAAAATTTACAAAAAGCAAAAAAAAAAAATAATTGTGTAGAAATTGAGATATATTCATACCAAATTCCTATTGAAAGCTATTTTTCTTATATATAGTACTAAAAATCTCTTTTTCAGGTATCAAATAAGTGATAGAGCTGGTGCAGCTATTGCTTCTGCTACATTGGTAAATTTTCGAGTTATCACCAAAGACAAAATGCGGCAACCAGAATTTCTAATGAACTTTCCTTTAACTATAAAGAAATGTAAAAAAATAATTCTATATAACTTTCAATATAAAATCTTATATATATATATATATATATATATATATATATATAAATATTTATATATATATAGCAGTAGTAGTATATATATATATATATATATATATATATATATATATATATATATATATATATATATATATATATATATATATATATATATATATATATATATATATATATTATTTTTATATATCTATCTATAAAAAAAATTATATATATATATATAATATATATATATATATATATATATATATATATATTAACATTTTGATAAAGATTTTATTCATTTTTTGATTACAAATTTGTCATAATAATAACCTCACAAAATTGTTTTAAAATGCCATCATTCGTAAGTTTTTTTTTATTATTAATAATGATATAGCAAAATCTAAAAAGTGTAAAATTTCCACAAAAAATAAAACTAGGTAGTTCACCAAAAATATTTAATACAACGCAACCACTTCATAAACATATGGAAGATCATCACAGAAGAGAACATCTGGAAGTCAAAAATTTGGATAGCAAATGGGAGAATCCTATATTTTCTAGAAAACTGTACACCCCAAAATAGCCAAAGATCGAAGCTGTGAAACAAGTGAGTCTTGAGGAAAATTTCTCCCCCCAAAAAATTTGCTATATCAATGACCCCAAATCACAGGCAATTTTTCAGAAAATAATAAATTTTATTGTAGATTTTGGTAATCAGCCAGTCACAATCATTGAAGAGCAGGGACTCATAGAACTTGTTACCCATCTTCAACCAAATATCTTATTTCTAGCAGAAAATATTTTTTTGTAGAGAGATGAGGTTGCCAACTCTCAGTGTGTACCTGAGAATGCAGCAAAAGAGCCTCCAGGTAGTTACCTAAGACTGACCAGATATCATTTACTACAGATATATGGATAGCTAAATATTCAAACGCAGTCATTTATTTTTAACTATCACTCGCTTACGAGAGAGTTTGAAAAATTAGACTATGTATTCATTGTTATATATATATATATATATATATATATATATATATATATATATATATATATATATATATATATATATATATAGAAGATATATAAGTTATATATATATATATATATATATATATATATATATATATTGTTATATAGTAAATAGTATATATATATATATATATAATGTATATAGTAGTAGTATATATATATATATATATATATATATATATATATATATATATAATTTTTGGAGTTTATGAATTTGAATGTAAAGAGTAGCTTAGTATCATATATTTGGAGATATTTCAGTAAACTTTTTATTTCAATACTGTAGGGTAGTGAATATACACTGTGTATGAATACTAAACAAGGCTACCATTATATTTTGTTAAAAGATGGTTTAAAAATAAATCCCTTCCAGCAAATTTTTTTATTATAAAGTATTATTAGAATCTCGTTCGGAATTTTGAAAAAATTCTGGTCGAACCGAACAATGTCAAATTGCCGGAATTCTATATATATATATAAGAGCATATATATATATATATATATAGTATATATATATATATATATATATATATATATATATATATATATATATATATATATAAGGTTATATATAAGGCATAAGGTACGGTAAGGCGAGGTGACCGGCCCGCTTTAGGGAGGGGTGATTTGGTCCACTCTAAAGAAAAGAAAATAAAAATAATAATAATAATAAAAAATTTCGCTCATTTAATATCAACGCGGTAGTACTACAAGTTATATTTAGATCATCTTTAATTTAGAAAGTTTTTATATTTTTAAAAATGTTAGAAATTAGGGTACAAAAGCCCTTTAATAGAATTTCACTTTTGAAAATGTGAGTTTTTTTAACTTCTTTATAAAAATGAAAAACTGTGGATGGATTTTAATTATTTTTTTCAGTGGATACACTCTAGTATGTTTGTTATCTTTAAACTGGCAAAGTAAATTTTTTGATCCAAAACAGTATTAGTGGCAAAATCACGGGCCTAACTTGTTCGATTCACACTGCCGTAGTGTCTGACCTTGGAGGGGTGAATCAAACCACCATTGTTTTTCATATTTTACGTATTATTATTGACATTTTTATTAATGCATAATTAATTTAAATATAATAAATAAAGTTATTTATATTAAGTGAAATTTTAAAATGAAATTTTAATAAAAAAAACGAATTCAAAAAAGTGTCAAAATTTTTGAGCGGAGAGGGGTGAATCGAACCACCTTATTTTTATTCTTATTTTATTTATCATTATTGACATTTTTATTACTTATTACGAATTTTTAATATGATAAATACTATTATATTAAGTAAAATTAAAATATAAAATTGAATTTATACCGCAAAAGACGAATTTAAACAGATGGTCCGGGAAGTCACCCTCATGGTGGTCCTCTTCACCCCTCCACGGTCAGGTTGAAAGGAGCTTTATTAAAACTTTTAATAAAATCTTTTTATTATTAGAATTACATTATTATTTTTTTTGTGTGCTTAATACCTACTATAGGGCCCTTAATTATTTAAAAAAAAAAAAAATTCCAAAAGTGCATTAGGGGAGAGTCGGGAGAGAAAGGTATGTCTAAGGTGGTGCAAGTCACCCCCCCGACGACTATATATAGTATATATATATATATATATATATATATATATAGCAGCAGCAGCAGCAGCAGTAGCATGTTATGCATGTTACAGTGTAGGTTAAATTTATTGTTTGAATAGTGCATACTCTTTCTGAAAAATTTCAAGTTCAAAAATTACAAGTTTAGAAAGCTGGTTGTTAAAGCTTAATTTAAAGCTCTGCATGGACCTGCAGCTTCGCCACTAAAAGAATTTTCTTAAAACTTAACTTAACTTTTCTGAACTTAGAAATTTTTTTGAACTTAGAAATTTTTTCAAAAAATATAAACTTATTCAAATATAAAAATTTTCCCTTAACTATATATATATATATATATATAGTATAGTATATAATATATATATATATATATATATATATATATATATATATATATATATATATATATATAGGTAAAACTTAATTTTCTTTCTGACCTTTCGATTTGATATATCGAATATATATCGATTAGCGATATTCATCGATATATATATATATATTGAAGCCTTCAGAAGAGCCACAATCCATATAACAAAAAAAAAAAAACAGATAACAGGAAAAGGGAAAAGGAATACATTGCTGGAATGCTGGTACAATTTTAGTGCGGAAAATGTAAAAAAAAAAAAAAAAAAAAAAAAAAATTGTTAATTATATTAATGAGTTGAAAGCCTATTTGGAGACTTTTTATACGTTACTCGTTAAAATAAATAGACTTTCTACTAAATTTGTTTTGTTTTTTTTAACTAAAGAATACCCCAAGGGTATACCGCACCGATGGCAGGAGTCGGGGTCTCTCGCCTTCCGGGGAACTAAGGCCATGGGTTGGACTATTTCCTCTGGGAGAGGGTCTCCCAACCCCACTCTTGGTATTAAGGGGTTCCTCCCCGCCTCCTCCCACGGGGCATGGAAAACGTCCCCCTGTGTTCCTGCCGGCTCGAGCCCCTACAAGCTGTCAGGCAACACCTTTTACAAATAATATGTTATATATATACCATGTCCCCCGCCGGCTAAAAAAAAATCCCATTTTTTTTTTTTTTTTTTTTTTTTTTTTTTTTTTTTACATTTCCTTACCAAAAATTTCCTAACCAACATATATGTATATATATACGTGTCTACTGCAAAATTAAACCAATCTATAACTGTTGGTTCACTGGCATCTAAATAGGTTACTACCCTTGAAACGTTTCGTTATGTACAAAGAAATATATAATTAAAAGGGCATCAGTGTAGGAAATTTAATATTTGAAAAAAATAATATTTGGGAGAAACAGTATACTTCGAACTACAATGTTTACTAGCACATTAAAAATAAAAACTTTTCTCCTATTTTTGTATTTCACATTCTTTATGACACTTTCTACAAACCTATCTAGTTTCAAACTAAAATGTTGCAGCAATGCTAACAGTATAATCATTCACAAATTTGGAATAAATCCTTTTCAAATTCAAAATTCATTTTCACAAAAATAAGAACCCAACATAACGCTTGAAAATTTAAAAAAAAAAATGGCGCTTGTTTATTATATAAACATTTTCATTTGAAAGGTTCCAATAATATTAACTCAATGAATAAAGCATCTTTATATATATATATATATATATATATATATAGTATATATATAAGTATATATAGTATATATATATATATATATATATATATATATATATATATATATATATATATATATATATATATATATATATATATGCTTCATGAATAAATTTAGATTGTCGGTATGTTGGGTATAATCAATATATCGAAAATCAGATTTTTAAAAACTTAAATAAGTTGCTCGTGTTGAAACTTATACTCCATATATATATATATATATATATATATATATATATATATATATATGAGCATATATATATATACATATATATATATATATATATTTTTTTTAGTTAAAAAAACCGCTCACGGCAAAGCCCTATTCAAGTGAGGGGGTGTAAAATCAACAAAACCTCAACTAACGCAAATTACGCAGATGAGCACAGACTCGGGCTTTAAAGTGAGGGAGACAAATTGAGTAGGAAACACACAGAAGATGGAAGAGATTCCACAGAACAGAGGTGGCAGGAAAGAAGGAGGCACCGCAGCGAACTAGTCTGGAGTTGCTAATATCAACACAAACTCATGTGCCGACACAGCACCCCTTGTGCTACGAGGGCGTCTTAAAGGTGGTGGCATGCTAGTGGAAAGTTCCCTCGAGCACTTGCCACTACGGTACCCATAGAAAAGAGATAAAGCACCAACATTACGCCAAGAAAGATAGAGGGTCAAGTGAACTAGAAAGAACGACAGTTTATGTCTTTTTGCCTTTGACTCCCCGACCCTATCCAAAAAGCCATAGAAACCCGAGCCCCCAGATATGAGAGTAGCACTACACAAGGGTGGATGAGGCCCTGTATAACTGGAGTAATTTGAGAAGAGGAAAAAAAGTCAAGCAGTCTAAACAGAACTCAGTTTCTGAGGCCGCCTAGTAGCAACCGTTGTGGTGAGGTTTCCAAGACATTTTTTTGTTTAAGGCCAAGGATAAGGATTGCTTATATTGTCAACAGAGAGACGAGAGAACCGCCGAAAGAGGATAGAGTTAGAAGGTGTCTTAGAGAGGGAGATTTTAGAATTAGGTTGGGTTTTAAAGAATTGAATTTCACAAGCTTGAGACGACTTGACCCCAATCGAAATTCTATCCAGATCAGCAGAGAATAGAATCGGAAAGATTAAGACGAGAGGCAATTCTGGTAGAAGTAAAAGAGAGGGAGCAGAATTGAAATGAGTTGAAGTTGAATGAAGGGTCGAGTCAATGGATATATGAGTGAATAGAGTTAGATGTGCAGGTGAGATCATTAATGAAAAGTAGTGGTAGGAGATAAGACAGAACCCTCTGGGAACACCACTATTGACACAGAAAAAGGAAGAAGAAGTCGCTCCATCAACAACAGCCGATATATTGAGCGATTTGAAAGAAAACTATTGGCTAAGTAATTAAAGAGAAGGAGGAAACCCAAAGGAGGGGGAGCTTGAGAGCAGTGATGCGTGCCATACCTGGTCAAATGCTTTGATATGTCGAGCGCCACCACGCAAGTCTCCCGGTTCCTAAGGGGCGGGAAACCACATACAATCGGGTAAATAGGGAATGGAATGAATATATATATATATATAGCTATATATTTAGTAGTATATATATATATATATATATATATATATATATATATATATATATATATATATATATATATATATATATATATATATATATATATTGTCTAGAAAATTGAATAGTTAATAATCAGATATATTGATTATCAAAATATTAATGCAATATAAAAAAAATCAGAAAAAAGTATCAATAGTGATATCCCTATAAAAATTAGAAATTTAGCCATTTAAAATTTTTGTAGCCTTATTTTATATATTTTTATTGAAAATATAAAATTAAAATGTATGCCATTTATAAAAAAAAAAATTCAAAAATTTTTTTAATACCATTTGTGTAAATTAAATATTTATAGCTTTAATACATTATTTACATGAACTCAAGTGTGAACTG
>JABUQX010138536.1:40000-60939 GCA_015478945.1 Trachelipus rathkii
TGACCTGCAGACTTATTGTAATCAATATGTTCAAGTAAATCTATACCAGTCATTCAACCTGAATATTATGAAATGCACAACTATCTCTCCTCTGTTGTCTCATGTAACTGCCATCAAACTTTTCATCTTTAAATACTGGTGCAAAGTGAGTGTTAAAAATATAGGCTAGTTCTTCATTGGAACTAAAAGTTTTATTATTGATTACATATAGGACCGGTATTTCGATTTAAACTTAATTAAAAGCTCGCTTTTATTGTGGTAAAGTTTCGAAATTTACAATACTGCTAGTTTTCTTGAACCTCTTAAACCATGTACGTTTATCTTTAATGGTAATTGTTGAAATTAGCGTCGAATTTTTTTAACGATAATCGATTTTTCGATAAACTACCTATGTAGCGGTGCCAAATAAAAAAAAATTACGAAATTTATATAATATAAATTTTTTTAAAGGTTAAAATCCAGTTTAGAACCCATTAAATTTAGGTTATTATAAGTTTGGTAAAGTATAAATAGTAAATCTGTGTCTACTTAACAAATCTTATCATAACCTTAACTAGTTTTCGGGCCTAAAACCAAAAGCATTATATATATGGCACAGATGTTTACGTCTTCAAACATGGGTAGGAAAAACATATATGAAAAAAAATCGATATCCGTCACATTACGCTAATCTCAACAATTACATAAATTTTTACTTGTTTGTTAATGATTTTATTTTTTTACTAATTATTATTGTTACCCAAGGTTTCACTTAATCATTCCCCACATTCGGAACTAGTTTCGGCTCTCAAAGTGAATAAATAAGAAGCAAAAAACCAATAACAGGATTTAGTATGATCAATTTACCATATGTGAGTAGTTATATGAAGCAATTTTTATATGATTTTGTTTTTCCAATCTTCAATAGCCAAATTAATATCTCCTCAGAGGAGAAAGTTTGCGACTAGAGAATTCAGAATAGTGTTCGTTGTAATTGCGAAAGTATAATGAAAATGATTCAACAGTTCGAGTGCCATAAAGAGATTAAAGGCAGGAAACAAGATCCAGCTGGTTGGACGAAAAGCCTTAGATTCCACCATTTCAAGCTGCATAAGAGCCATCCCTGTACTGAATAAGAAGCTGTGGTGATATGAAGTTCTGGAGATGCCTCAGAACACTTAACCTCTTAAAAGATTAATTAGTGACAGAAACGATGTATACGTGATCCTCCCAATAAAATTACGAGAAAGGGAAATATCGTGAATATTACGGAGAGAGGGAAGTTCGAATTGTATGTTTGCCAAGAAGGCAAAGTGTCTGAGCTGAATATTATGGTGAGTCTATATATGAAGGAACAGAGTTTATAAAGTATTGAAAAAAAAATCTCAGCTCTAATTAGAAATACGATAAAGATAAAATGCCAGTGACTACAAAGACACTCTCTTAACATCAGATATTTGCGGTAGAGTGGTATACTTTTAAAAAAAAAAAAAAAAAAAAATTCCAATGAAAGGTGAAGTCGTCCATATGAGTGGATGGGTATAATGAAATGACCGAAAAGAAAAACGTTATAATGAAAGGTAGAAAATAGTAGAGAAGATAGTTACATAATCTCGAGAAATGTTCTATTGATATATTTGAACCATTAACGATTGCCGTCTACAAAAGCTGCTACAGAGCGGCAAAAAAAAAAAAAAAAGAAAAAAAGAAAACGAGATCGAAAGTGGGATGCATAGAAATCAATAAATGGTGCCAGATTAATGAAAAACATTTGATATGTTAAAAATGTTGAAATGCAAAGAACTGGGAGTTCTAGTTCTAGTGTCCCACCTAGGCAGGAAGTTAGGAATGAGAAGGGGCCTAGCAGGAGTTATAATTCTGTAGAATGAAAGGTAGGAGAAAATAAGTGTCTTAACTGGGAGTTCTAGTTCTAGTGTCCCACCTAGGCAGGAATTATGAATGAGAAGGGGCCTAGCAAGAGTTATAATTCTGTATAGTGAAAGGTAGGAGAGACATTCAACCATAGAGTGGCAGCAATAAATTCAATAGTCTTGATGGCGAGGATTGATCGGGAAAACGGGCCAAGTTGCTTCAGTTGGCAGATAAATAACTGGCATCGCTGGTTTGTGATTCTTAGATGTAGATAGGTTTTTTGCAAGGGGGAGAGAAATCCTGAGGTACTCTATCCTGGTGGTAGGGTGAAAGATACCGTGGATAGAACAGATAGTGATATATCCAATATAGATACGGCTGGTAGTAAATGTTCATGTGGGAACAAATGATATAGGATTATAGGTAATAAAAGATCAGAGGAGCTTTCAGACTGCAGATTGGTTCAAGTACTGAAAGAAAACGTTTTGCGGGACTTTACCTAAAGTAGGTGTTGGTCAGAGATGGACAAGTAGGTCCATAAGAGTTAATAACGAGTTCTTTGTGAGAGCATAGATTTCCTAGACTTTTAGAACAAGTTAGAAAAAAGGAGATATTAGAGTCAGACGTTAAAGTTTTCAGTTATTGATTTTTCAAAATTAACTAATGTACTGTAGAGAATTTTTTAAAATTCAGACCGAATGTTTTATTTTCCTATTATGACCTTAGTTCTCTTATTATGGTGTAGTATGAAAACGTACTCAACATAGTAACGAGATGAAAAAAAAATTTTCAGCTTAAATTATATCCCCTCTAAAAAATCTTTCCACAGTAAACGTGCTTAGCTCATTCATTATCATCTTGTAACTCTCATTTTCAAAATCAAAGATCATCCTTGTAGCTCTGGTAAGTTATACTGCATAGAGCATATCAATGCTTTCTTAGGTAAGGGCATCGAAATAGTGCGCAGTATTCAGTTAACGCCTAACATAACTTATAGAACATCCTCATTACTTCCCTTCATTTATAAGCAACATTACTACTTATTATACCTAACGTTTAATGTTAGTTCTGTTGTATTTCTAAACATTGTTCGGACACTTTCAAATTATTAATAATCACATCTAAATCTTATTCTTGGGCAACAGACTCTTATAACTATGTAACATTCATGGCATAATTACAATCCTTATTCGAGTTAACAAAGGCGAAGTAATTTCAACTTTTGCTACCGAAATTAATTTGGCACTTATTAACAAAACCAAAATGTTTACCCAGGTTATGCTAAATTGTCATACCTTAATTTTTACCCTTTAGATTATCAGTATAAATAGTCAATTTAGCATCATCAGCAAATTTAGAAACCTTACTTTTTACTCCCCCCATTCAAATAATTTATAATCGCTTTTAACTAGCGCTCCCATTATTATTTATGACCATTAAGTGTAGTAACCACCCACCCCAATTTGTTTCCGTCCTTAAGTTTTCATTCGAAGGATATTATGCGTATCTGCACAATGATGGTTTGATTATCAATTTTGTACCTTATGACAACGTAAAATTATGTTCATCTGTTCTTTAGTTTTCCCCAAGGGTTGGCGATTTCTTTTTGATTTTTTTGATTTCCTCAGATTCGTGACGTCACGCGAAATATAATTTGTAAACAAACTTTTTTTTTTTAAGTTCGATATAGTATTATTTTTGAAGTGATTTATTCAATATATGTAAATCAAAATCTTAAAATAGGGCCTATAGTCTGACACCATGAAACAGCAACACTAAAGAGTGCGGGGTTACAATGCCAATAATTTGTCGAAAATTGAAAAAAATATATTCATAGCTTCATAATATATATAAAAATTATCGATATTGAGAATCGGATAATTTTAATAGTGAATAAGGGGTCGAATAATACTTAATAGTAGCATCTGATATTATTTGTAATATTGATAAATATTATATCAGAAATAAAAGAAACCTATTTGAAACATGATCCTTTGTTGACAATAGTGTAGAAATTTGGAACAGAGTAGCCTTGCTATAATATTATTTTAATTTTTTATTTCTATTGAAGTTAAATCACTTAAATATACTGTGGCGTCTGGGGCAGGAGGCTGCTAGCCCCACTGATGACTCCTAAGCAGCCTCCGGGAAGAAACGCCACTTTATCATGACAACGCTTCATCTCTACATCAAACATCCCTCTATTGAAGGTGGTTCTCAAGACTCTCACTTACCCCCTTCAAATTGGTGACCTTGGCAGAGTGACATGTGCAGATGGAGTGGCACAACGAACATCAGCAAGCAACCATCAAATCAAGTTTCTTCTACTGGGCGCTACTCTGTTCGGTCATCCTGTGCCGCATGTACCGTGCTTCTCACTGCATGTGCGGACCAACTGCACGTAAGAGTACAGAGTGGTCGAAGTCTTCTCAGTGACCTTAATGTGTGCACACCTGGCTCTCACATGACAGCTACTCACTCTACAACCGACGTCCCTTTCCAGGTCCGGAGAGAGGACTGTGCTCGCGGCATTGTTACTGGGGGGGGGGGGGGGTTCTGTGGCGTCTCGGGGGCAGGGGGCTGCTAGCCCCACTGATGACTCCTAAGCAGCCTCCGGGAAGAAACGCCACTTTATCACGACAACGCTTCATCTCTTCAACATCAAACTTCCCTCTATTGAAGGTGGTTCTCAAGACTCTTACTTACCCCCTTCAAAACAAAAATAAAATAAAAAATATATATATTAAAAAGCAAATAATAAAAAAAATAAATAAAAAAATTACGATTTTTTGATAAAAAATAAAGTGAAAAAATCAGTTGATTTATATCAATTGATTTTTTCCGTGCAATTCCTGGTTTTTCCTCAACTCTACTCCTTATCCAAAATTCTTTGACTATCAATACTCCAGAATAAAATAATTCTTTCGTAGTCTTCTCTCCTCTGAAATCCTATTCTTTTTTATTTCAATGCTAAACATCGCTGTAATGGATTAATTCTTTCTCATTCTCAAGAGATGGTGAACACGCATTCCAATTCTCTGTGTAATAACATTGATAAATGAATCGGCCCTCTGTGCACCAGTATTCTTCATTCAACCTATATCGAAAATGAGAAACTCTCTAGATATCGTTTTAAACTCTCTAGATATCGTTTTATTATTTTAAATTGCGATAGAAATGCTACTTTAGTCTAGACATACGAGCTTCCAACTAAACTAGGTTGAGCATACTGCAGATAACTAAACTACTATTTGCAACAATTAATGAAAATAAAATAAAGAGAGAAAATTTAAATGAATGGCGAGTTAGGCCTTCGCAGACATAATCCTTTCGTGCGAATGCAGATCTTCAGAAGTGCAAACGCGAATTTTTAAAATTTCGCAAATGGGGAAATACTAGACATAGATTTCCGAATAAGTGTTTGTATCAAAAGGAAAGTAAATCTTCACAAAGGTAAAAATAAATTTAATGAAATCCGTCTGTAATAAACTTTGAGATATTAACGATTCCTACTCCATAAGCTTGTATTTCATAATGGAGAGAGGGAGGGGGGAACAAATTATATCTTCAAGCAAGATAAGAAACCTCTTTGATCACCTGAAATAATTTCTTTGAAAGTTTCAACACAACATTATAGAAGTGTTATGAAACAGAAGAGGTCAAAATTGGATGGTTTTAAGTTTCAAGTTCTGGCCAAAAATAATCATCAATACCGACAACTTGAAATAAAACATGTGACACAAACTGAGAATGATAGATAAAAATATTAAGACCTTAACCATTCTGTCAAACCCTTTGTAAAACCTCTCATCGACAATCGGTTTTAGAGTAGAGGTGGTAGCGGGATAGTGTTTTTCACTATCGCGATGCGGGATAGTTAAAATGCACTATCCGCGATTTGCGGATAGTTACATTTTTAGAGTTCTTGCCACAGGAACTTCCATATATATTATATATTATATTATATAGTATATATATATATATATATTATTTATATATATATATATTATTATTATATATATATATAATATATATATTACTATATATATATATATATATCATATTATATTATAATATAATATATTATATATATATTTATATATATACTATATATATATATATAAATATATATATATATTATATATAATATATATAATATATATACTATATATATAATATTATGATATATATTATAGTATTTATATATAATATATACTATATATATACTTATTGTAGCGGATGTATTTGGTTTGTGTGGCGAGTCTGAAGAGAAGTTTGAGAGGATTGGTGGCAGAGATTTGGCAGGGTATCATAAAAGACGAGGGGTTTGGAAGTAAACGTAAGATAGAGTAAGGTTATGGTTGTGATTGAGGACAGTCCAGTGTGAAGTTTTTAGAATGAATGAGCAGTACTTGGAGCAAGTGTTGAGTTTTTAAATATTTAGGGTATGTGTTGGATAAGAAGGGAACGGATTGAATGATGCAGAGTGTAGTAAGGAAGTTGTGAATGGCAGGAAGTGGCTGGTGCAATTAAATCGTTGGTGAATGTAAAGGGACTAAGTCTTGAGTGCGCTAAGAGTCTTACAATGAGGGTATGTGTTACCTGTGTTATTGTATAGTAGTGAGAACATGGTCTGGAATAAGAAGTATAGATTAAAGTTCAATGTGTTCAGCATGGACACTTAAAGGCATGCTGGTGTGAAAAGAATAAATAAAGTGCGGAATGAACGTATTAGAGAGTTGTGTGGTGTGAAGAAAGGGGTAAATGAGAGAATAATGAAGTATGTTGAGAAGGTTGTCATGTGTGGAAAGGTAGATGAAAAGTCGGTTGGTTAACGCGGCATGTATAGTGAGTGTTGTTGGGGAAACCGACCCGCTGGAGACCGAAGAGAAAGTGGACTGAGTCGGGTGAACGAATGTCTGAGGAGAGAAATGTGGTTTGGCAGAGGCTGAGTAAAAAGGTGCATGATAGGAGAGAATGGCGGGTTTTGTATGGGGGGGTATGGTTTGGCCCACCTGGGCCAGGGGCATGCAACCCTTACATTGCGCATTTACCATCAGTGAGGGTCCCGTCGCGTCCCAATGATGCTCTAGGGTGGATTTTCTGTCTGTGACGCAGCTCTCACTAATTAATGGTACAGAGGGGGCGGTAAGGCTGGGCTTTCTTTTACCACGTTGTCAGGTTCTCCTACTGCTTTTCTTTTCCGATGCTTGTAGCGCACCTTACCCCCAACTTGGGGGGAAAAGAGGAAGATGAAGAAAGAATGAAAGATCATATATCATCCCGTGTTACCAGAGTCAGGACGCTTGGCCCAAACTTCTTTTGCACCCCACAAACATCTTTCTCCCCACCTCCACCAATTTGAAATGGTTATTTATTAATGGCTTGAAATTAATAATTCTCAAATCATGGTTCAAAAACAAAAGCTTCTGAAGCCCTTTCAGGGGAGAGTTTTCTTATCTTTTCGTCGTAAATGAGATCTGTACCACTGAAAGACTGCTCACTAGCTGCATTGTTGAAGGGCATGCTAAAATTATCTGACGAACTTCTGCAAGAATGTGGAACATTTTTCACATGTATTATCATTCCACAAGACCGTGGATCTTATCTTGCTTTTTTTTTTTTTTTGCAGTCAAGACTTCTGTAGGACACACCACGGCTCACAAAGCGGCCGCACTGGGTTGAAAAAAAAAATCAACCACCATGGGCGGCGTCCTGGATTTACCTATATTCAGAACGTCAAGAAAGATTTAAATGAGAAATGCAATATTCACTCAATTAAAATAAACAAACTAAACATAACAGTGTAATGCTTGCATCTATAAAGTCTAGTATTGACATAACAAAATCAAATATTATGCGGACGAATATTCCACTTCTTGTAAGAAACAAGAAATAGCATTACTGTACTAAAGTGGGAAGCGAATTCGGATAAGATATGGGATAATCTTTTGGGAAGGTGTTACTGGATCGTAAAGAGGAAAAGACGAGGCGATAGAGTCCTAGCTGAGGATACGAATCGCAATGAAGAATATGGGCGAACGATTGCGCGGGTAAATGAGCTTACGACAAAAATTTGCAAATGGGAGGGGGTTCCGTAACATAAGTGACTGTGAGTGATATTAGTATGGCAGATACGGAGGCGTGGCAGTATCCCATCTGTGTAAGCGTTTTGTCGGTGGAAGGATGACACTCCACCGATGATCGGCCTTTTCATATTTCTAAGTTTTCCGCTCCTCTTTGGCATCCTTCGTCCAGCCTCTTGCAATAAGATCGAAACCTTGTCGAGCGCAGGATGTAATCGCTTGATGGGAGGTAGCCTTGTCGAAATGGCATCCGGGATGGTACTGGGAACAACTCCGAATGAGGAGGTGGCCATTTGTGGCCTCTGTCAGCGATTTCATTGCCAGTTACCCCTACATGAGAAGGGGTCCAACATAAAATAATTGTTCTTCTTGCGGGACATGGAGCAGCCCGAAGAAATGGCTGCACGCAGATACCATCTGTATTTTTAGTATAAGCGGTTTTACCAGCGCTTGGTAGCGCCGCTGAGCGAATCTGAATAATTGACATAAGAATCTTGGTTAAGGATAAGAATTCGAGAAAGCGCAATTATTATTAGCCAATAATTCTGCTGTGAAAATTGAAGCATGAGGGGGGAGGGTATGGGACAGGTTGCGATCAGGAAAGACAGCAGATGCGCCCACACTGTTCCCGGTTTCAGAGCCATCAGTAAACACTGGAGTAAACTCATCATGAACTGTGGAATGAGACAAGAATGATGGCTTTAACAAGGCCAGCAGAATGGCTTGATTTGAGAGAGAGGTCAGAGCCAAGCACATGGTGGGAGCGGGGAACAACCAAGGCGTGTATCCCTCAATCGTATGAGAAGGCAGCACTTTCTGTTACAGCGGCCATATTAACGGAAATTAAGGATGTTTACTGAACCGTGTTCGCAAATGGCCAGTAATTAAGGTTCTGAGGCACCTCCTGCAGAATGGTGTCAGGGCAGACGGTATTGGGGTTTGAAACGAAGATAACTTGTACACATGATGAATTCTCTTCGAAGAGAGAGTGACATAACATTGGCTTCAACTTCAAGGCTTACCCGAGGGGGACATCGGAAAGGCTCCAGTGGAATAGGAATCGCCTCGCTTTGTATGGGTATCCAACAGATGCAGTCGAGTAGGGGAGCGGCTGACATCATACTACAACAGCCATAGTCAAGCTTCGAATGAACTAGGGCGATATATAGACCTAAAAGGGACTTGCGATCAGACCAGCCAAAGAATTTTTTGGGGGAAAAAAAAAGGGTTTGAATGCACGTAACCAGGTCAGAGCGCGATGCCAAGTTGTTTTTAGGATCATTTATATCGCGTGCATATGGTTAAGCTGTCGTCTACGGATGAGCCCGTAGAATTTGACCGTGAAGTTACAAGGATGGCGAACCATTAAGTTAGGCTTCGCTCGATAAGAGGTGGAAGTATCTTCGATTCCTTTTTTCTTGAAAGCACTGCTGAGGTTTTGGTGGGAAGAAAATGGAAGCCATGTGGAGTTACCCCCATTTGTTGAATTTTTCCAATAGCTAGTTAAGTTGCCGTTCGAGAAAATGCAGCTTGGCACCGGCTATATATAGCAAGGTCATTCAACACAGAGAGAAAATTAACCGTGGCTGGGATAGAAGTAACAATGTCATTAAATCCGAGAGCAAATAGTAGTAAACTTAAAACACTACCCTGCGGAACGTTCATCCAGAGTACAAGTGGCGTGACAGAATAGAAGAGGACCGAACACTTGGATGAATCTGTTTGACAAAAGACATTAAATGAAAAGAGGGAGTTGTTGTCCGCGGAAACCGAGCCAATGGAGTTTAAGGAGAATCCAGTTCTCCACGTTGTATCATAAGCTTTTTCAAGGTCAAAGAAGACACAAAGAACCATCCCACCATTTTGAGAAGCGCTTCCCGGATGTCATGGTTCTAAGTTTTAACAAGGGGTCGCGGTCACACGATTTTTGAAAGAAAGCCAAACTGGAGTTGAAAAAGCTTGGGACTCTCCAGAATCCAGGGAGAAAGCGGCCTGAAACCATTTTCTCCATTAATTTACCAGTTATGGCAGGTCAGTGAGATTGGTCTTTGGGTTATCCGCCAGCTTCGGATCTTTCCCAGGTTTGGGGATAGGAATTAAAAAGCTGTAGTCCAATAGATGGAAAGAGGATTCGATCCAGATTCTGTTATATAGATCCAGCAAAATGCTGAATGCCGAGGGATGTATATGACGGAGCATGAGATACCGGAATCATGGTCTGGACAAGAGCACGTCTTTGCTACTCGCCAGTGCAGTTTGATACTCTGAAGTGTAGAAGCACGGTTTTGTAGGTATGATCTTCCGCCTTTTATGCTGTTGAAGTCTGGCAGTGCTGTTAGTTTCTCAGTTTTTTGAAGGCTTCAGTGTAGCGGAATGAAAATCGAATGGTAGCCAGCTATATCTCTTATAATTACGTATTCCGTCTACGCTACTCGCAGGAGCGGAGGACTCGTAATCATTTTTATATCAGGCCGTCATAACGGAGGACTGTGGGTGTGAACGGAGTTATCTGGACGCGTCGTAGTACTTCATTTTCTGATAGTAACTTTCCAACTTTAAACTGGAAGGGTATCGTTGTGGAGTTAAGCAGTCGATATCTTAAGTTCAGAAAATATTGTTCTACGCGTTTGACGATTAGATTCGCCGAGATCTTTCGAGCATGCGGCTGCTTTAGAAATGTAATCGATGTTTCGGGTGTGGCTGGCGGGTGGCTTTTTGTATTGCCTTAGAGTTCTTTGCTGCTCTCCTCGTTTGGCTTGTGGCGCGACTCTGGGTACCTACTGGGTTGCCGACGGGGCCGCAAATTGCTGAGGAAGTCACTTGCTGGTGCAAGCTTCCCGTCTGCAGAGATGGGGGGACTCACCTTTCTGAAGAAGCAAAGCCCATCATCGCGATCCGAACAGTGGTTTGGTTCGGTTAAATCGTTTATTGAAAGGAGAAAGAGGGCATAGCTGTGGCCTGATAAAGGAGGCGCCGCCACTTTGCCGCTCGATCGATAACGCCCAGCTTGGAGTTTGGTTTTTATGCATTGGGCTTGAGAAAAGCTCATTTAAAAAGTGCTTATTGGCGGTTATCCTGATCGCTGCCGATAATAATTCAAAGCGGGACCAGGTAAAAGATTCCATAAGGGAATGGGAACTAAAAGGAAATATCGATACATAGAAGAAAGGTGGGTGTGGTTCTTAACGTTCATCCAGGTTGGGAGTCCTGTGTTTAAAGGCATGCCCAGGGAAAGGGGTTAGAGATTATTAACAGATCTTGGACTTAGAGTTGAAAAGTCGACCAGAGTCACCCCGATAACGGGGTGGCGGAAAGGTTGAAGTCACTATATAAACACCGGAGCGAGGGAGCTGTTTGAAAGATCTACTAAGTCGACCTTAGTAAATTCACAACTCGAGCTAAATAGATTGAGCATATAGTAATGTCGATGGACAAGTGAATTCTTGCCGCTACCGCATGAAGTTTGGTTTGAAGAAGGGACTGGGGATAGCTGCGGATAGATTTGTCATGAGCTATTTCCTGGACGCCTCCCTCATTTGTAACGTGCTTTGGTGCATTGCAGTAGCTCTTAAGCTCTTTACTACTGAGTTTTAACGGCATTTATATCAGCATGGTTTGAAAGAAGTCACGATGGAATAGTCGAAAGTTTACCTGCAAACAATATACACTTTGGTGTGCATTATGTTTTTTATTAGTTGAAACAAGTCTTCGAAAATTAGAGTATAGCACGACAATTCGAATTGAAAGGGAACGTAGTCATGGTGAGTTTATGAAATATTATGAATGGTGTCTTTAGAGACTCTGTCTCTATGTGACTGGGGCGGAAATGTTAAGAGGTGGGTTTCAGAAAATTGGAGCAGGGACCTAAGGTTGAGACGTGGTCTCGGCGAGGATTGGGGAACCAACTGGGGGAAGAGGGTAATCATACACGCTACGAGATTTATAGGTTGTAGTACATCTTTTAGGGAGGAATTTTCCAGATTGTACATTTGGGAAAGAGCTTCAACCTATGAAATGCGAGATAATTGGAATTAACCGAATCCAACTTATGATGAATTTGCGGTTGGTTAATAGAAAGACGCATCTCGTAAATGCTCAATATTTTTATTGAAGATGCAGTATCACGCAATCCTGCTTATCAAGCAGATTCAGAAATGTGGGAGGGACATGAGTTGTTTCAATGGAAATGGGGAAGGAAGGTGTATCCTGGAAGGGTATTTTTTCTTTTTTTTGGAGAAAGTATTGGGTTACAGCATCGATTACCAATATGGATTCGATGAATGTGGGCTAGGTTCAAGATTCTGAGAAAATTTTCCCAGTAGCTAATTATCATGCGGGAAACAGCTTCATCCGTATTTGGGAAATTGGCCCACCGTTCCACCGGTTTGTGCAGTTTGATTGGAGAACATGAGGAACCTCTCTAGGGTTCTATTCTCGATGCCTCCAACAGGACCCCCGAACGCTTAAGCGTTTGCGACGTTTACGTTGTAGAGCAGTCTTTCTCCATTACCTTTCTCGAGGGCAGGAAAGCATTAGAAAGCAGAATGGGGTCATGCGTCATCGAAGTTCCACTTTGGGAGCTGTTATCCAATTCATCTTCTTAGGGTAAGCAATCCTTAGAGAGATGGCTGATACAAGGAAACTCTGGAGAAAGGAGTTTATAATACCGGAAGATGCAAGTAAGGAACTAAAAACCTGTCTTGTAGCTATTAATTGGTTGTTGGTGATTGTTCATATAGAGTGCGGGATTTGGTTTGGGTAACAGTCATTTTGAAGCCTTTGCATTTGTCTCAGAAGTAGAACTTATGGCGAGGTGCTCTCTGAAGTTGGCATCTTTTTTGACATCTGGGGTTCTCGTATCTTTGTGTTAAAATTCGGGATTGCCTCTATATTTTCACGAAATTAATCTTTTTAACTTGGGGCGACTATTCTTTTCTGTGCTGTTTTGAAACATCTTTACCAGGGGTTCTTAGTAACACGTAGCGGCGAGGCGGAATTAAGGAGAAAGAGACCGTCTCTTCGGCCATAGAGTTCTGGTGACCAAATTGGTGAGTAAATGGACAGTGCTGTCTTGGCAGGGAGTGTGAGTTTTCCAAAATTTTGCTGTTATTGGGAATGAGCTAGCTTAGTTCCTTGCAGCTTGTTGAGAGTTTAATAATTCAGAGTATGGCCATTGTTTTGTATGGCTTTTTTGGGACGGGAGATTGAATCAGGGCTGCTTTCTTTGTAGCTGTCTTGAGTAAGTTGGTAGTTGTGGCAAGTACAGGGTAGACTCGGTTTGCAAGTCTTGCTGAGTTTCAAACCAGGAATCGTTTAAGAGAGAAGTTCTACGTTTAGGATAGGGGTCGTTGTGGTTGGCGCGATTAACAAACCGGAGGCGTTGGGGGCAGCTGATAATCTGTGGGCTGTAGGATTGATTTTGATGGCTGATGATTTTTATCCATTGAGGCTGGGCGTATGCGATCTCTGCCTGCTCAATTATGTATGGCACATAGCTCTAAAAGCCTCGGCTGTTCAACACAGCGTTAGACGCGGCAATTTGAAAGGGAACGCACTGTGGGGTCCTTTACAGTTCTGCTTTAACAGTCAGGGGTTTTTTCACCAGTGGTAGGTGTGTGAAATAATTCTCCGCATATTGGGCAAATGTCTTCCTGTCCCCTACAATATTTTCGGGATGACCAAACCGTTGACATTTGAAGCAGCGTCTGGCGTCGAGGGATAAGACGTGCGAACACCTGTAAACTTTCTAACCCTATTTTGACCTTGTGGTGGGTAAGGCGGTACATTGAACGGTCAGTAGTTAAGAACGGGATGTTGTTGTTGGTAGGAGTTCTCCGCGGCGACGGGGGAAATCTTCAATAAATCGTTTGTA
This sequence comes from Trachelipus rathkii, assembly GCA_015478945.1. Classification (NCBI taxonomy): domain Eukaryota; kingdom Metazoa; phylum Arthropoda; class Malacostraca; order Isopoda; family Trachelipodidae; genus Trachelipus; species Trachelipus rathkii. The sequence continues at coordinate 53,810 of JABUQX010138536.1, forward strand.
ACGGAAAAATCTGTTCTGTTGAGTTCTTCAAAATGAAGACTGTGTCTGTCGTCTACTCTCTGTTTCATAGCAATAAATAGTGCTTTAAATGGTTTTCTTATTTCTAGGAAGCTAGGATATACAGAGGAATATTTGCACAGAGATTGTTAAGGGGGAAATTTGCGAAAAAGAAAAAAAAAAAAAAATGAAAAAAAAGAAGAACGGAACTTTTTGGGGATTTGTTGGTTAGCAGCTTTTTACGGAGAATGGGACCCATTCTCATGCCGATGTTGAACTGGAGGGTTCTTCAACCTGCCTAGGGCTTTTTAAGTGTCTAACTCCGGAGGAGATGGGTTTCTGCTGCTACTGCAGAGCTAAAGAGTTTTTAGGTCAGGTAGCGGGAGTCGTAGTTATGTCTACATCGGGAATGACATGGTCTGCCTGACATTTCCTTGGAGGGGGTGCAGCATATGCGAGTAAACGAATTAGAAGAATACCGCACTTATTAGGGGGGCTACCTTTTGTGAGAATTTGCCACGGACGCGTTGGGGCACCTGAGGTGTTTGGGGTTTGCTGGTCGACGAATCGATGAAATTTTCGGCGAAGGACCCTCACGAGCTTAGAGAAGAAAGCAAATCATAGGTACCACAGGGAACAGGTTTTTCTAGAAGTAGGTCAGGGCATGGTAGGGGTCCAGGCTGGGTACGTTGAATAGATGGTAATTGATTGTAAGTTTGTTGTTCGTTGTTCCGCTCAATCCTTGGTTTAAAACACGTTCATGTTTCGTTCAGGCATTTATCCATAAAAAGTTTACCAAAATGTCGTCTCCATGGATAACAACATAACAATAAATGCAAATAGAAGATAAAACGCTTAAATAAAAAGGTGGGCTTGGAAGAGGCCGTGATCATTTTCAAAGGAATGGGTATCTCTCATTTCCACGGAGCAAGGTTCACAGTCAACGACCAAACACTACACCCGGACCCCCTCCCGTAGGGTGGGGCTTGTCGGATGTGGCTCGGCAGATCTCCCAGAAACTCTAGGTCCGGTGCCCACCCGTTTACCACAACGGCACCTTATCAGTCTTCACGCAAAAGTAATGAGATTATACACACAGTGCCAGAAACCCCTCCACTGGTGGTTTAGCCCAGGGCTCAGCGTCTCCTACAATCTTGGCCGGCCGGTCAGAAGGTGAGCGGGTAAATGACGGCGGTTTTTAAAAAAACTGTGTACTCATCCACCGGGAGGAAGCTGTGGGTCGAACTGAAACCATGCAGGGAAGAGGCCCACCGGGCTGGCCCTGGGGCTGTGATTGGGAAAAGGGAAGGGGCAACATTAATCAATTAATTGAAGGGACTTTATGGGTGGGACATTCAAAAAGTCCAGTTTTTTTCAATCTAGGACCTGAACAGGCAGTATAAAGTTTATAGACCCGCAACAGTATCCAAGAGAGGCCCCACGCACCACTTGCAAGGTAAACACTGGTACCAGCGGTGGTGGGATCTTTTATCTGATTCCAAGCCTTTTTTCTCTTTTTGATATTTTGCTATTTAAAGAGTGTCTTTGGACACCTCTGAACAAGACTCTTCATTCCCCTGGCCCTGGCCTAAAGTCAATCGAAACGTTCAGGATTCAGCAAATGATCACTTACAGATGGTAATTGCGTTGCCTGGTTTTTGGCTGTGCATCTTTTTATTGCTTTTTTAATTGGCTGGATGCATTATTTCTGCCCTTTCTTGGCAAGCATTTTCAATCAAACATAAAGGGCCAATCGCTAAGACATTACATTTCTACCCTCTTGTAACTCCGTGTTCAAGAAATTATGTTTTGTATTCTTTGGATGTTTAGAAAACGTTGCTATTGATAAATCGCTCAATCGTTTTGGCAGAGTTTCTTGAAATCATTATTATCCATACTTCAGCCAATGAGTTTGCGCTTCTGTTTCCAATCTTGAAGTCCCTGCTTTTACCATCATGGAAGACTATTTTTTTCGCGAACATCTATTAATCATCAGATAATAAACCCGAAATTCATATCGAAATCAGGGAAATGATTGCTGTAGACAACCAGTCAATATATATATATATACATATTATAATAATATATATATATATATTTAATATATATATTATATATATATTATAATTATATATATATATATATATCATTTATCTTCTATATAATTATGATATATAGTTATAATATTTGATATACTATATATATATATAATATTATTAGGTAGTTGATACGTTCTCATATTCACTAGATGGCCCTATCCGCCCTATTCGCCACAAAAATAATTGCGGAATGCGGTCTGCGGATCGGTGATAATTCGATCGCGGATCCACCTCCGCACATACCTGCGGACCCCTCGGCTTACCGTCTACAATCTAGTCTTCAGAGATACCATTAAATCAGCTTTGTTCTCCCAATTTCCCTATTCGTGGAAGATTGATCCAATTAAGGTGCGCGGCACTAGCTTTGGGACCACAGCCACTGCAAAGCTTAGGCTAAACCGTTCACTTCACCACTCTTTAAAACTCGGTAAGAATGCTCCTCATCATTAGACTATCTAATATTCTTGGGTAGACCATTTAATTAAGAAAGGATACTTTTAAAAAAAAAAAGTAGCAATATAACATTTTATCTGATATATACTATTATTAATATATATATACTAACTGTGCTACTAAGTATACTAATATATAATAATAATATATACGTATATATTATATATATTATAATATATATTATATATATATATTAGTATATATATCTATAATATAATAAGTATATTATATATATATATATATATATGCCAGAAAAAGATTATAAGGACATGGTTCCTGATACAATAATACTTAAATCCCAATTCAATACCTAAATAATCCAAATAAAGTCCATCTAAACGTTAGAAATAAATAAAAAATCAGTATACTAAATTAAAAAACATCATTAAGTCTTTTATAACAAGGAAACCGGGACTGGTCGAGCCCCTTTAATTTACCGCCTAAATTAATTTATCATTTCCCCCCTGAACTTGCTGGTGAGATTTGTAAGGCGGGTTTTCTTTCCTTTAACACTGGATGAGCACACAACAAACAACAAAATCATTGAAACTCCAGAAAAGAAGGACAAGAAGGAAATATGCGAAAATCCTTAAACTTTCCAAATATATAAAATAAAGAATCTGGTTTTTAAGCCCAATGGAAATATTAAGACCCCTTTTTACATTTCCCTTTCATAATTTTATAATATATTACCAAAAATCTTAAGCTAAGCAATAGGCTTTATTTAAATCAACGTTCATACAATGGGCCAATAATATAATATAAATAATTATAATAATACATTTTATAATAATAATTAGTAGTAGTAGTATGAGATAGGGTTTGAACGGTATCCATAGAAGACTGTACTCCACAGCGGGCAAATATTAAAAAATGCCAACCATATCATATTATTATTATATATATATAATATTATATAATTATATATTATATTATATATATATATATATTATTATGATAACTATATTAAGCTTATCATATTGTATGACTAGTATAGTATATATATATATAGAAACATTTTTATGAAATGTTTCTTGGTGGTGCCGGCTATATAGGATTCTTATAGCATTTTCAACAAACCGTTTAACTGAATTTTTCCCGGCAGAGAAATTTCGTTGCATGAACTCAAAACAGAAGATCATATGAATTTAATACGTTCTCATGCTTTTAATAGCTAATTTTTTACCTATTCACTAAGCCTGGCATTCTTCTGCAGGTTATTTGCTAAAGCAAATCTGCTCTTCAGTTTTCTCTTTGCAATAATCCTTGGATAGTCCACCACCCCCCTCTACCCCTTCCATTTGGCTCTACCTTACTACCATCCCTCCAAGCCACATCACCACGTTTCTCTCTCACTCTGCCCCTGGGCATCATATCCTCACAACACCCGAACCGATTTTCCTGCCTCCTGCTTTACACACTATCCTTCCCAGTGCGGGCCTTACGCTTGTTCTCCCGCCATGTTGCTTTGCCACGACACTTTCGGGTCCCTCAGGGGGCACACAAGTTATATATATTTTTCTGTTTACTGATTGAAGAATGGTATGATTGGCTGTTGTATGTATCGGCGTTCAGGTTAAGAGATATAAAGCGGGATGTAAGTCATTTTAAAGGACACTCTGTCATGAAAATCTTTCGTATGCAAATGTGGTTGGTGTTGTTTATGTGGCAACGCTTAGATTTGTAGTCTGCTAGCTATTTAGTCCCGTTTTGCAATTGTCGTCTGCATTATTATTAATTTATTTCTCCGTGTGTTTTCGTGATGTTAATGGTGCTCACCTGTGTTTAATCATTTGCGCAATTATTTAAAGTGTTCGATAATTATTTTAATATAAAGGTTTTTTTATTAATGTTGTTAACACATACAGCATATTTTAGAGTTAGTGTTCTGTGTTAATGGTAATATTTTATTTATTATAATATTGTGTGAGGTACCAGCTGTTCAAAGGTAGACCTCTCTGACGTCACAAGGTAAAAAGGTACTGTAAATGGTTTATCTATTTTGTTTTAAATATTTTTCAAAGAGTTTTTAACAGCATTTGATTAACTAATATTTTTAACATTTTGATATTTTAAATTAAATATTTGTTTAAATATCTTGTCAATATTTTCTGTCTTTAACAGAACATATTGGTTAGACTGTTTTAATGATAAATGATAATCAGCTGTTTTTCACAAGTTTCAAGATATATGTTAATATTTTAGTTTCATTTTTTTTTTTTTTTGTTCTGTGGTCATTGGATCTTTTGGTTCTCTAAGCAACTGCTTTCGAGAATCTGAGAGATGCAATAACCAGAGCGTTTAGCTTTGCTGTATTAAATAATACATAAATATAAAGTTAATAATATTTATTTTGTTATTTATAATATTTTAAAGATATTTGCAATATAAATAATTTTGTGAATTATTAATATTTTACATATAATATTGCATGTATAAAGTATTTCGATTTCATTGGTGAAAGTATTTTATTTTTTTTTTTTTTATTTATTAAATAATATATATATATATATATATATATATATATATATATATATATATATATATATATATATATATATGAATATATATATATATATATATATATATATATATATATATATATATATATGTTTTTTTTTTTATAAAATATATTTTTTTTTATATATATATATATATATATATATATATAGTATATATATATATATATATATATATATATATACATATATATATATATATATATATATATATATATATATATATATATATATATATGTATATATATATATATATATATATATATATATATATATATATATATATATATATATATATATATATATATATATATATATATATATATATATATATATATATATATATATATATATATATATATATATATATATATATATATATATATATATATATATATATATATATACTAAAAAGTAAAATTTAATGTGTAATTTCCTTGTCTCAATTACCTTACTATTTTATTATTTGAGTGCCTAAATAGTTATTGCTATCTTATCTACTATGTAACAACGAACCCCTCGCAATTTGACACTCTCATCTTTATCATAAGAGATTGGTTGGTAAGTCAAAGTTTATATAACAAAGCACTTCAGGATCCTTCAGGTCGTTTATCAATCTTTATGCTAAGGAGGTTACTGTCACATGAGGCGTAACTAATAATATCTATGTGTTTATTTAACTTCGCCTGTGGGCCTGGCCGTGTGTTAGAATTTTCAAGTTCAAGTAAGTTAAAGTAAGTGGCGGGTTACTCAAATCCCATTATAGGATATTTTACATTAATGGGAACCAGCTGTCCGGGATATATAGTTTTCAAAGATGGGATTGAATTAGAATTCGTTATCTCGCAGGTTTTTGTTAGTGCATAGACACTATATAACGTTTTAAAGCACTTGTTGATGTGATTTGTTTTTCTAAAAAGGCATTTAGAGTAACGTTAATGCGTTGTTTTTCTCGTTAACGAAACGGTTGTGTTTAAATATTTTTGAATATTTGTTTGAAGAGTTCAATATCATTTTGAATATTTTTTTTAGTAAGTGATATAATTGACACGAATATATATATATTTTATATATATATATATATATATATATATATTATTGTTGCTATTATATATATATATATATTGTTATTATTATTATTATATATATATATATATATATATATATACAGAATCATTTGTGTACATACCTATATACATATATACATACGTTTTAAAGTCATCTATCTCGAGAATTCTATATGTAAGAAATCGTTATTTATATATATATCTATATTTATTATTATTATATATATATTATTATTATTATTATTATTATATATATATATATATATTATATATTATATTTATATATATATATATATTATTATTATTACGTATATATATATATACATATACATATTATTATTATATATATTGTTATTACATATATATTATATATATATATATATATAGCAGCTATATATATATGGGTTGGCTAAGGCATGCTATGTTACAGCAGCATGAACATACATACTAAGGCTGCATAGCACAGCATACAGTACACATATATATATATATATATATATATATAGGTTATTATATATACATAAGTAAATATATAAATGGGTCGCACAGAATCTTTGGGAGGTTTCCAGATCAAGATTATATATAGTATATAGTTATGATATACATATATATATATATATATATATTATTATTGCTATGTTTTATATATATATATATATATATATAAAGTATATATATATATATATATATATATATATATATATATATATATATATATATATATATATATATATATATATATATACAGCATATATATATATATAAGAGAGTATATATATATCAGGCGCGGTTTTGCAAGCACAGGATTCCGGGCCTCCTCTAAAAATAAAGCAACTAATGTAATAAAATAATTCAAATTACTATTTATTACTAATAAAATAATGCTTAAAATGTTATACAAGAACACTGAAGCGGCACGAAAAACGCGAAAGCGTTTCAATGATAAATGCGAAAACGGTTAAACACCAAATTGAAACTGAAATCGAAGTATATCG
>JABUQX010138537.1:0-2500 GCA_015478945.1 Trachelipus rathkii
ATATTATTATTATTATTATATATATATATATTATACATATATTATATATATATATATATATATATATATTATATTATATTATTATATACATATATATATATAAATATATATAATATATATATATATATATATTATATATATTATTATTATTATTATTATTATTATTATTATATATATATATATATATATTATATTATTATATATATATATATATATATATATACATTATTATTATATTATTATTATTATTATTACATATTATTATTTATATTATTACATATATATATATATTATTACATATTGAATATATATATATATATATATTTATATTTGTATATGGAAATTATATTATATATATATATATATATATATATATATATATATATATATATATGAGTATAACGAGAATACCGAAATGTCAAACAAGAGAAAGCTGATCGGAATTCTGAAGTTAATTGTATCTATTTTAAATGTACTGTTCTCGACAAGCAAAATTTCCTATTAAATAAATTGAGTAGCAAATGAGCGATACAGGCTCAACTGACTTTAGTTCATTTAAAAAACTAAGTGTTCAGTGACTTGTTTTTCAAAGACAAGTCTAACTTATAGATTATAATTGAACTTACTGCAAAAATATAAATATAATTTATATGTATGTGTATGAATATGTGTGTAAGTATGTATGTCTGTATTTATTTATGTATATATTGTACATTTTTTTAAAAGTATGGAACAAGTATTTAGAACAGCGGCGATGATTGATGAGGTTGCGAAGTAAAAGTAAGGCGAGAAAAAGCCCAAATTCATCCCTGGACTAAGATGGTAAGGGTAAAACCTTTTTAAGTGATGAGAATGCTAATAATAATAATACACACACACACACACACACACACACACACACACACAATAATTATAGACACACACATATTAGAAAATACACACACACACACACACACACACACACACACACACACACACACACACACACACACACACACACACACACACACACACACACACACACAATAAATATAGACACTTTACTTAATACATTAGCCTGGCAATCATCGTACTAACTTACTGATCACATGACTGCTATTTCTATGATGTCAAGCAGATGTGTTACATTTTCTAAACGTCGTTGTAAGTAATAAACCTTTTTACCAGTCACCACCACTACTCACTACCACTACCTCACTACCACTACTCTACCACTCACCACTACTACTACTACCACTACTACTACTACTACTAATAATAATAATAATAATAATAATAATAATAATAATAATAATAATAATAATTAATAATAATAATAATTAATAATAATAATAATAATAATAATAATAATAATAATAATAATAATAATAATAATAATAATAATAATAATAATAATAATAATAATAATAATAATAATAATAATAATAATAGTACTTTAATATTAATAATAATAATAATAATAATAATAATAATAATAATAATAATAATAATAATAATAATAATAATAAATGTTAAAAATTTTTCATTGTCTTTAATAAATAATTATTATTTTTAAGAAAGGGATTATCCTTAGTGTATATATATATATATATATATATATATATATATATATATATATATATATATATATATATATATATTTTTATATAAATATATATATATATATATATATATATAGGTATATATATATATATATATATATATATATATATATATATATATATATATATATATATATATATATATATATATATATATATATATATATATATATATATATATATATATATATATAACCCAGTGTGGTGCAGCTTCTTGAACCGTGGTGGTCCTGTACATTGATTACATACATATTATATTATTATTATTATATTATATTATTATTATATATATATATTATTATTATTATTATTATATATTATTATTCATACATATTATTATTATTATTATTATTATTATTATTATTGGTTATTACCCATTATTCATTTATATATTTGAGTTATTTTATTTCTTTTACATATTATTATTATTATTATTATTATTGGCTATTATATATATATATATATATATATATATATATATATATATTATTATTATTGTGTGTTGATAGAAGAATGATAATTGGGAATACTTGGTTCAAGAAAAGTGAAAATCATAAGTATACATGGAAGAGTGAGATAACGGGGGGGAGGGCGATATTATATTATGTGTGTATAAATAGAAAGGATAGGGGCAGATTACTAGATGTAAATGTATTCAGAGGGGCAGGTAGGGGGTTATCTGATCACTATTTGGTGGTTGCTAGATTAAGGGTAGGGGGAGAGGTAACGGTTAGGGAAAGAGAAAATAAGAGGAGAATAGAAGTCATAAAGGTGGAAAAATTAGATGAGGCAATGTGTAAGAGGGAGTTTAGGAGGGGTATGGAGGATAGGTGGAGGGACGTGAGAGGGACGGAAATTAGGGAAGTGGAGGAGGAGTGGATGAGATTTAAAGAGACAAT
>JABUQX010138537.1:10000-11133 GCA_015478945.1 Trachelipus rathkii
CAAAAAGTAAATTCATACTTAACAAACAGAAAGTAACTAATATACTTATTGACGTAGAGTGAGCGAAACTCGGTATAGTATAAACAGACCTCCTAAAAATGTAATTCCTCCTAGGTGTAACCGAGGTAAATCATGAACCGTGTGGGCCACCACGACTGGGGTGCTGGTGCCTAAATTCTGAAATATCAGACATAGGACGGCGATCCTCTGATATCAGACAGCCTCCTATAAGATGAAATATATCTTAGGTGTACCGAGGTAAAATGGCCAAGGGGCCCTCATTGGGGGCTCGCGGTATTTATTCCTGGAAATATTTAGGCGTCGCCTCCGCATGAAACCGTATACAACCTTCTGAGATGTATCTTAAAGATGCCGCCGGGAGAAAATGTGACTACCGGTGCACCAGAAAGCGGTACTCGGCCCCACTCCACGGTGCCGTAGATAGCGAAATGTGCTGATATTGATCATAACTGAACAAATACAGAATACTGGTATAGCAGCCTTCTCAGAGATGTATCTTTAGCTTGTAAACCGAAGATAACTATGACCGAGAGGAGATCACCCAGATCTTGAACGGGGTTAGTAGTTTATTGGGTCACTTCGTAACGAAGAACCCACCCTTTTGATTATGAGGATAGCAGTAATTTGGTCCAAGAAGGCTTCCCAATATAATTATGTAAGGGGTTAAGATCGAAACAGGGTAAATTTGCAGTCTCTAGGATGGTTAGTAGGAGGGGTACATCTCCCGGAGAGCTAGCCGCTATACGCCTCGCCTTTGCCGCTTTGGAGTTCCGAATTCCCGAAGATTGGAGTTACCCTAACGCTCCCATGAGCCGCAGGTGTGCGTAAGCGCGTGAGCGCTCACGCTCGCGCACATGCGCGTGGACACGCACACATCATTATTATTATTATTACGCTCGAAGACTCGAATTGGCCGAAGGATCGAAATCGTGGGTCGAAAAAAACAACCAAGAGTCCTGTAATAGGAATCGTGTTGTATATGGGTTTCACGCTTCCAGTCACTAATGCTTCATTGCACCTTTAGCGTTCTTCTTCGCATGCGGTTTTCTGAATCCGGCTCGAGTTAAAATAAACATTCGTATAACAACAAAATGTGGTGTATTTAATAATAG
>JABUQX010138538.1:0-5000 GCA_015478945.1 Trachelipus rathkii
TATGGTATATAAGTATATATGGTATATATGATACCCAAACCATCCACATGCATTAATAACTAAGTTATGGTCACATGCCATCTAACATTAATAACTACTATAACTAAAAACCCGCCAATTTGGCTATTTGGCTTCGTCAATATATTATATGATACCCAACCCATCCATAAAATTAATAATCTTCAACCTCTTCAAATGTTGGCAATCTAGTCACACCAACAACCTCCTCTATGTGACTGATCTGTGTGGTCTGGCTGAACCAGATACTGAATCATGTTTATATCAAGATGGCATGCTTTCTTCTTAATTTTCTTATTATGCCCCTGGTCACCTCCTGTCCATACCCCAATAAGAAAATTTATTAATCTCTATTACTCATTAGATGTAAACATTTCGGTAGACTTGTATTTATGTCCCCTGAGAAATTGCCTTTCTAGAAACATTTAACTCCTTCAGCATCTCCTATAGCTCTCCCTCAAACCCAGAAATCATCCTTGTTGCTCTATGCTGCACTCTCTCTAGCATATCTAAGTCTTTCTTTAAATAAGGGGCTCAAACACAATACTCTATTACTGGCCTAACATAGCTATTATACAGTTTACTTATTACTTCCTTGCTCTTGTAAACAACATTGCGATTTATTATGCCCAGCATCTTATTAGCTTTATTTCTAGCTTCCAAACAACTACTTTCAAATTACTGCTTATAATCACATCTAAATCTTTTTCTTGGTCCACAGACTCAAGCCAATCCCTATTCATATCGTAGTTAAAACTTTTATTTGAGTAACCTAGGTGAAGAACCTTACACTTTTTACTATTAAAATTCATTTGCCACTTATCTGCCCACCCAAGAAGTTTATCAAGATCATTTTGAGACTTTGAGATCCTCATCTTTAAATTATTATTTCTAATTCCTACAACTCTATATTCATCTGCAGACCTATTTTCAACTACTTTATCCTTTTCCCCCTCATCTTCCTGCCTAGGTGAATCACTATTCCTGTCTACCCCTATATCCTGCTCCCTCCTTGCCTCGACATCCCTACTAACTTTTTTCCTAAACTTCCCTCCTTTCTCAACTCAAATACTTCTTCTTTCAATCCATTCATATTTTCACTCAGTCTTGCAATCTCCTTCCTTAACAACACATTCTCTGCATTCAAAACACAAACAGGGCAGCTATTCACATATTCACCTCTTACAGTCCCACAGATATCACACAGAGCATACATACTTTATTTATTATTAGCTTACTAACCTGTACCTATTATTTTACCAACTACAGTTTAACTATCACCAAAGCCTAAAAAGAAATAAACTAATATCTTTAAAACAAGTTAAAATTTTTAACAAGCTTATATCTAGCTTAGCCTAGGCCAGGGATATATAAAAATTATAAGGTAGGCCTAACAGTAGTCTAGCTTGTACCAATTATTTTACCAACTACAGTTTACTAAATATCACTAAAGCCTAGAAAGAAATTAATATCTTAAAACAAGTTTGAATATAGAATAGCCTAGGCCCTAGGCTAAGGCTATATAAAAATTATAAAGTAGGCCTAACTTAGGCTATGGCTCTGGTAAACTTAATTTAATTTAAATTATCACAAAATTAATATAACAATTGTTAAAGACTGTAGTTAAATACAGAAAAACTATTTAATAATTCAAATAAACCTGCAAACACACAGTATACAGGAAATCTCTTAACTACTCTAGCCTAGGGTTAACCTATCAAACACTAACTGAGTCCAATACTCAACTAAATTAAATTAATAACAGAAATAATCACAATAATAAGTACACAAATTTCTAAAATCCACAGTTAGATAGACAACACTAATTTGTTAGCTAAATTCACTTGCAATTACACAGATTATAGTAGTAAAATGGAAGAGCCAAAATAAACACACCCTCACTCAGTGGCCACTAAACTACTACATAAATCATTTAATTTTATTGTTCCATGTTCTAAATGTTTATTGTACTTTTGTAATATTTTTTCGTGCTTATCATAACGAAATACGAAAATAAAGCAAGATAGCTATATTAGAAAATAAAGTTTACAGAAAGTCAAGCTAAAACGATGTTTAAACCATGCACAGTGATAGTTTAACTTTAAACTTGGGATAACTCTTAAACCATGTTGGGGAAAGCCATTTGTGGTTTAAAGCAAAATTAATCTAGGTTCAACCTCAAATCTGGTTTAAACGTAGATAGGGAAAGCGACCCTAAAATTTATGTTAATATCTGGTCTACGAGTTTGATGTAGAAGGCCTCTGTAGTCTAAAGTTTCAGGACTTCACACGATCCGTATAATATTGTGAAGTGTTTAGAAATATTACCTATGGTTGATTGACCATGTGTCATGTGGAAATGTGCTAAGATCTTACTGGGATTGTAGCGATGTTGATATACCCTATCCGACAATATATTCGTCGTGTAACCAATATATGTCGACAGTATGATTTAGGGCAGTTAAATTATAAAGAAAGTAACAATAACCAGAAAAATTCGACGTATTTCTACTTCAAAACTTCCAAAGCTATAAACTTCAATAAGGAAGAGAAGTACCTTCGTAATATTTTGAACTTCCACCTTAAAACTAAAGACACCTCAAAAATTAAAGTCAGACTATACCATAAATCCAAATAACTATCATCCTCCTTTAACACAATTTACCAATTTAACTGCCCTGAGTCAGACTGTACGTCGACATATATTGGTTACACGACGAATATATTGTCGGATAGGGTATATCAACATCGCTACAATCCCAGTAATATCTTTGCACATTTCCACAAGACACATGGTCAATCAACCATAGGTAATATTTTTAAAAACTTCATAATATTATGCGAATCGTGTGAAGTTCAGAAACTTAACATTGCGGAGGCCTTCTTCATAAAAACCCTTAGATCAGATATTAACATAAAATTTAGTGAAAAGTCAGTTAAACTTAATATTATTTGACATAATTATTGTAGATATCAATTAAAACACACTCATTCGCTAACAAATAAACTTCCCTCTGAAGATGTCTCAATTAGACAAACGAAACGCGTCAGGAAATCAATGTGAATATGTCTTCTACTTCTTTTGTAAATTATTTTCAAAAATTATTTTAAGTAATCTTAATAAGGCAAAATAATAATAATGCAAAACAATAATAATAATAATGATAATAATAATAATAATTATTAATAATAATAATAATAATAATATAATAATAATAAGAATAATAATAATAATAATAAATAATAATAATAATAATAATAATAATAATAATAATAATAATAATAATAATAATAATAATAATAATAATAATAATAATAATAATAATAATAATAATAATAATAATAATAATAATAATAATAATAATAATAATAATAATAATAATAATAATAATAATAATAATAATAATAATAATGTTAATAATAATGTTAATAATAATAATAATAATAATAATAATAATAATAATAATAATACACACACACACACACACACACACACACACACGAATAATAATAATAATAATAATAATAATAATAATACAAAATGAATAAATAAAAAAATGCCAACAGATAACTTTATAACCTTTTTAGATGTAATAGTAATAATAATAATAATAATAATAATAATAATAATAATAATAATAAATAATAATAAATAATAATAATAATAATAATAATAATAATAATAATAATAATAATAATAATAATATCTTTAATTTCTAATCAATAAAGCTTGCTGTACGTTTAACGCTTACTAAATGACGAGTAACTTTGATAGACCTAGCAAACCGACTTCTTTAAATTGCTTAAAAATTATTAACAGATGAAATTAAAAAATAAAATTTATAAAAAGGATAAAAAACAACTTTCTTCAGAACATTTTTTTACTATATTTCGTACAATTTATAATGCTTATATATATATATATATATATATATATATATATATATATATATATATATATATATATATAGTATATATATATATATATATATATATATATATATATATATATATATATATATATATATATATATATATAATTGTATAAATATATAGAAGGCAAGTGTACTTTATATATATATATATAATATATATATATATATATATATATATATATATATATATATATATATATATATATATATATATATATATATATAGTATATATAATATGTATATATATGTATATATATATATATATATATATATATATATATATATATATATATATATATATGTATATATATTATATTTATATATATATATATATATATATATATATATATATATATATATATATATATATATATATATATATATAAAGAATATATATATATATATATATATATATATATATATATATATATATATATATATATATATATATATATATAAATACCTTTGTATATTTCTATATATATATATATATATATATATATATATATATATATATATATATATATATATATATATATATATATATATTTCATATTGATATATATCAAAGTGGCGTTTTTTTGAGTTGTGGTAAGTAGAGTAGGGCAACGCCTACTCTGTCTTAGCGAACCCAAAAAATATTAAATGCATATAGTATATATATATATATATATATATATATATATATATATATATATATATATATATATATATATATATATATATATATATATATATATATATATATAAACATATATTTATATATATATATATATATATATATATATATATATATATATATATATATATATATATAATATATGATATATATATATATATATATATATATTCATATATATATATATATATATATATATATATAGATATATATATATATATATATATATATATATATAGGGTATATATATATATATATATATATATATATATATATATATATATATATATATATATATATATATATATATATATATATATATATTGAGGTGTAGCGGATATCCGCATCCGCATCCGCATATGCGGAT
>JABUQX010138538.1:12500-25544 GCA_015478945.1 Trachelipus rathkii
CCTCGCGTCACGGGTCAGTGTATATCTCTTAATACTTAGTGTAGTTACAACCTGAAAGAGCGCTGTATATCTATAGTGAGAGACTCAATAATAGAATAATGAAGTACACAAAATAAATTAAATAATAACAAATTAATAATAATATATTATTATATAATAATGAAGATAAAGATATATATGATAAAAAAGTGTCAATATAAATAATTAATAATAATTATATTCATTTATAAATTATAATAATAATAATGAACAGTATAATTGATATTATAACTAAATAATATTAATAATAAATAATACTAATCATTAATAATAACTAATAATCAAAACAAATAAATACAACAAATAAATTCAGAGAGATCAAACTCAATCACAATCAACTAACAAATACACAATAATAACTAAAACTAACATTATTAATCAACACATAAATAACAAACACAAATACATACAATAAATACGATAATAATAACAATAAAAGATCTATTAATACATAATCAAAAATACAAAATAATATATAATAAATAATCATAATAATAAAAATATAAAATAAAATAATAATATAATAATAATAAAAACATATCAAAAACTAAATAAAACACTATATAATAAATTAATCATCCCTATATAAAACACCACTCAAAGAAAAATAACATAATAATACATAATTCAATCACACTAATAAATACACGAGAGAGAATATAATAATTAAAACAATTTCAAAAAAAATAAAAAAGGTTAAAACATAATATATTCAACAAATAATATAGCATATAATTACATAAAATAATAGCATAAATCAATAATCAAATACGATATTTAATACAGTATTTACCAAACAACTAAAATACAAAAATAAAATAACATTTTATTATCAAAGTAACATATGAGAGAGAGAGAGTCAAATAATAATAATAATAAATAAATAATAATAATAATAATAATAATAAAATAAAACAAATAAATATAGTCAATCAATAATCAATAATAAATAATAGATAATAAAAAAATGAATAATAATAAAACATAATAATTATAATAATAGTAATAATATAATAATAATAATCATTAATTCATACAATAAAATACAAATAAAATAATGTAGTCTAAAAAGATATTATTAATAATAATATATAATTGTATATTAGTTATATAATAATAGATTATGTTGTTAATTAATAATAAGATTAATAATAAAACAATAATTAAATAAAAATTAAAATTAATTAGTAAACTTTAAATTCAATATGAAGCCTATATAGATATTTTCTATTACATCACTATAATCTGTGTCATAATAACTATTAATGAATTATGAGCATCACTAAGACTGATATAAGTTGAATTAAGGAAATAGAGTAATAAGAATAGAGAGATGAGAGATAATGATAATGATATAGTGATAGTTAGTTCTGATATATTTTAATAATAATAACATACATGAGATCAATTATAATACACCTTATAGAGTATATTTAATCTATAAATAATATATATATAATAATTATAATCATAAAAATAGCAATAACAAAATAATACTTAGAAGATTGTGTTAATAATACAATTATATAACCACTACTAAAATATTGCAAATAAAATATATAGTTTAAAATATTTAAATAATAAAGATAAAAAGTATTACAAAATTTCTTAGTACAACAATAAATAAATGTTTAAAAGCAAAAATTAAAATAAAACTAAAAAATAAATAAATAAATAATTTTTACATATATAGTAAAAGTAAAAAATAAAAAAATCGAGAGAAAATCACACACAATACTTTAACTAAGACTACTACATAACTTATCTTATAGTACTAAACAATCTTACTACTAATGCTTTATCCTAAAAGAAAAACACTAATAAGAACATCAACTAATACTAAATATAACTACAACTACTACTACTGCTAGTTTTTGACTACTATACTACTATTGCTATGTACTCACTACTAAATAATGACTTTAATATAATAATCCAAAATTATAAAGTAATAATAATTAAAATAATAATAATAAATATCATAATAAATGATTAATAAATAATAATAAGATAATTCATAATAATAATATCAATACAAGCATATGAGAGATAAGAGAGATAGACTAATGATGAGAGTTTAGAGTTTGAGAATTATATAATAAATGAAGAAATTGAGATAATTTTAAATAAATTAATAATAATAATATATAATAATGAGAATAAATTATCAATAATAATAATAATATTACCATATAATAATAAATAATAATTAATAATAAATGCATTATATATTAAATCATATAATAAGAATTATAGTAATATGTTTGTTAATAAATACATTAGAATATAATAATAATAAACTGGATATTTAATAATAATAATAATTAAATAATAATTACATGAGATTTAATATAATAATAATAATAACTTAGTAAAAATCCAATTTTTCAAAATTAATAATATCCTTTGTATCTCATCGTTGAACATATCTACTACTACTACTATCACTACTAATATTTGCAATATTTTTTTAAAAGTTATAAAACATAAAGAATAAATTTTAGTAAAAAACATAAAAATATATCTGACTACTACTTACTAAAACTAGTCAAACTAACTACTAGTTTTAAAAACTTAGCAACACTAAAACCTACTAAACTACATATCTAAACTACAAATCTTAGTATTGTTATATACTACTGTATAATAGTAATAACTATTAAACAATGTTATAAATATTATGTATTATAATCATTATTAATATATTATTATTCAAGATAAATGTACCATATATCAATGACTTCATTATTATTATTATTATTATATATATATTATTATATAAATAATTATTATTATTATTATTAAAATATCTATTATTATTATATTATTGTAGTTTTTGAAATATTGATTATTATTATTTGATTAATTATCGAAGAATTTGAATCACAAGCCCAATTTAGTAAAAAACTTTAAATATTAATGAGAATTTTTAAAATCAAATATTTCAATAGATATTATATATTTTTTTAAATTTAAATTAGTTAATTTATTATTATTATATTATTAATGTATTATTATTATTATTAATTATTATTATTGATTATATATATTTATTATTATGATCTTTATATTTATATTGAATATTATTTATTATTATTAATCATTATTACTTAGTATTATTATTAATTAGTGGATTTAATTGATGTTAATGGAGTGGCTGAGATAACAGTTCTTGTTTATACACTGAGAGAGTATTATTTATTACTATTTATTTGAGATTTTAATATTTATTATTATTAATTATTATTATGATCTTATTATTATTTTTATTATTAGTTAGTTTTAATTGATTTTAATTTGTCAATTTGCTATTATTTGTTGAAATTTATATACTTATTAATTTATTATATCAATTATATATTATTAGAAATATATTTAAATTACTAATAATTTTATAAGTTTATTATATAATTATTTTCAGTATCATCTATTTATTAATTAAATAGTTCTTACTAAAAAGTAAATGAGAGAGCCTATAATGGTTCATGACAAAACAAAATAGGCGTACAAGCGTGAAAATTGTATTGGTAAAAGAATGTTTTCTTGCGAGAGCGAGAGAGTCTATATATGGTTTGTTATAATAAGCCAGGTTTAATATCTTCTCTTACTGATGATATATTAATTAGATTCTATTGTAATCTAATTAAGTAATATATTCATAGTATAGGAAGTATAGTAGAGTTAATAGTGATGGAGGTGGCTGGAATAAGTTATATAGCAGATATGTTATTATTGATTATATATATATTATACTATATGAGATTTATACTTAGAGAGTATAATATTTTACTGTACTTATATATAGCTGTTATTTGTCAGCGGTCACCCCATGCCTACACTCACTACGCAAGTAGAAGCCAAGCGACACACCTCATAGTGATATTTCGCTAAACCAGAACCGGCGCGCACCAGGATGTATATTGCGACGATTAAATATATATATATAATAATAACACTAAAATATAAAATATAATAATAGATGAAAGTAATTCTGTATTATGTTATTATATATATAATATATATATATAATAATATATATATAAAACAAGATATATACAACATTCATTGCGCCGTTATAGGTCTTAAAAATGGCTAGGGTACAAGACGAATAATAATTGTTTGTAAATATGTTGTGAATTATACTAAATATTATATTATACAATTAGACTCACTTACTTCTCAGCTCTGATATAGTATAGTATAAAGGGAAGAAGCAGAAGAAAATATCAAACCTACCAGAAAGTCAATAATCTGATCACATCTGCCGAATTGTTTATTGACTTATAACATAAAATGAAATAAAATTTTAGTTAAAAGAAAAATGTTTTAATAACAAGAATAAAACAAAATAAAAATAAAAGTTTTTTTGTGTTTATATACAAAAAATACGACTTGAATCATAGTCAATAGATCAATAGATCATGGAAGGATGGGTGGGTGGTTTGATCTAACTGATTTACTGATTTACCTGGTTTAGGGTATTACTGAATTTAACCTGATTTATGCTTTAAGGTATGTAAAATGCCATTTTTTTTAAGATTATAAAGATCAAAAGAATAAATTTATTTTAGTATTAGGAAAAATTATGTGTTAAGAAAAAAAAAAACAAAAGAATACGAAGTTTTTTTAGATATGTTGTGCAAAATCTGGCTGAATCAATGGATCATAGATCAATTGTGAATAGATCAATAAGATCATGGAAGGACTGACGAGGGCAGTTTCATTTACTTGGTCGTCATCTTCCTGTGTAACTGAATTTACTACTGATTTACCTGATTTACTGCTTAGGTATGTAAAAAATGCAAATTTTTTTAATGTTTTAAAACATGAAAAAGAATAAATTTTAGTTAAAAACAAATGTTTAAAAAAAAAGGCAAACAAAACAATAAAAATAAAATTTTATAGTAAAACATAATGTTTAAAAACAAAAAGAGTATGTATTATGTTTGAGTTTTAATGAAATTACGAATAGTAACTATATCAATAGATCAATGACCACTGAATAGCTCTATAATCAATAGATCACGAAAGGGAGGAAGGGTGGTTGGATACAGTTTGATTTACTGATTTCACCTTAAAATTTCTTTTTTAACGTGTGTAATGCAATATTTTCTTTTATTGAATGACATGAAAGAACATTTAGTTAAAATATGTTTAAAGAAACAAACCAAAAACCAAATAATTAAGTTTTTTGAGATATTTTATAGAACATCTGTATAGACTGCAAATAGATCAAATAATCAATAGATAATACAGGGTGGGAAGGGTGGTGGGTGGGTTTGATTAACTGATTTACTGCTTTAAGGGTATGTAAAAATTCGCAAATTTTTTAAAAAAAAGTTATAAACATAAGAATAAATTTTAGAAAAAAAAAAATGTTTTAAAAAGAATACAAAGATAAATAAAAGTTTGTGCTATGTTTATACAAATATGAATATGAATCAGAGAATCAATAGATAACGGATGGGTAGGAGGGTGGCTGGATACAGTTTGATTACTGATTACTGAATTTACTATTACTGCTTTAAAGGTATGTAAAAATAATGCAATTTTTAAGTTATAAACATAAAATGAAATAAAATTAGGTTAAAAAAAAATGGTTTAAATTTGTTTTAAAAAGGAATAAACAAAAATAATAAAAGTTTTTGTGTTTTATTATACAAATATGACTTGAATCAATAGATCAATAGATCAATTAGATCAATTAATTCATGGAAGGATGGGTGGGTTGGTTTGAGTTAACTGATTTTATCTGATTTACCTGCTTTAAGGTATGCTAGAAATGCAAATTTTTTTAAAAAAGTTATATAACTAAAAGATAAATTTTAGTTAAAACAAAATGTTTTTAAAAAAAAACAGAATAACAAAAATAAATACAGTTTTGTGCTATGTTATACAAAAATATGATAATTGACTTGAATAAATAGATCACGGATGGGTAGGAGGGTGGCTAGGATACAGTTTGATTTACTGATTTACTGATAATTTTATAAATTATCTGCTTTACTGCTTTAAGTATGTAAAAATTGGCAAATTTTTTAAAGTTAAACATTGAAAAAATAAATTTTTAAGTTAAAACCAAAATGTTTTATAAAATCAAGAATAACAAAAATAAATAAAAGTTTTGTGTTTTATTATCAAAAATATGACATGAATCAGTAGATCAATAGATCACGATTTAACAGGAGGAGATCACTGAAGGGTATGAAGGGCAGTTTGATTTTACCTGATTAAACTGATTTAAAACACTGCTTAAAGGGGTATTGTAAAATGCAAATTTTTTAAAGTTAAAAAATAAAGTTAAATTTTTTAAGTAAATAAACTAAAATGTCAGTGTGTGCGGCTACGTCGTACAAAAGAGATAAAATTGGTTGCACCACTCTGACAATATCACACACAAAAATTAAATATCATATAATACATATAATAATAATTAAAATATTAAAGTATTTATATATTTATATTATAATATATATAAAAATGGTTCTTATATAATTTAGTTGTACATTTGAAGGGAAGTAAACTGATCAAATAAGACTAGGTTTTACAGTTTATTGGATAGGTCCTAAAATGGGGACTATAAACATAAGACTAGGTAATAGTAGTAAAGGATGGTATTACAGGTAAATATTATACAGTATTGAATTTTTATACGTGAGAGATTATTATAAACTTATAGACATTATATATGAAGTTTGATTAATAGTATATAATAATATAAGTGCAATATCATTTGTTAAAAAGTTTAAAAATAAACTTAAAAAATAGTAGATCAAGATAGTTTTATTCCCATATGTATTATGCTATATAATATACATATAAATATATTATAAAGTCATATAATATAAACAAATAAATTAATATATATTTATTTATAGTAAATATAAAATATAAATTACACAAATAAATTAATAAATAGTTTTAATGATATGTTAATGTTATAATATATTAAACTCCTAGTCATGTCACGATACACAAAATATACAATATTTCCGTAACAATGATGATACTATTAATTATATATGACTTTTAAAACTACTAGTATTAGATATTATCACTAAAACTTATAGATACCTAAGGATCATGAGTCGATTTCCGCCTACTCTACTCAACTCCATAATATGTGAAATGGGTATACTAATTGCAACAATATCACATATCTTTTCATGATATATATATTATGAAGTGCTGAATTATAATGCTCTAAGTCAAATTGATAACTACTTGTTATAAAGCACCTTCACAACCTCTAAAGAGAGAGAAAACACAAATATATAAGAATTCAAATACTTGAGTGATAAACTAATTATTAACTCATATGTCTTTAACCGTTGGCTTGTCGATAGCAAGATATATAATCTTAAGTTATCTATATAAACTAATACTCTAAGAATAAACCGCTTTAACTTAACTTTATAAATAAGGTAATATTTATTTGTATATTTTTTATTTCCAGTATATACTATTTGTTAAAACTAAATAATATTGTATCAGTAGAGGCCATCCCTAAAAAAAGAGACACACAATATACATGTTTATATTCGATTAAGTAGATTTTAATATGAAAAATATGGCATATTCAACTTACCTGGAAGGCGGATATAACAACAGAAGTATGCACCAATATATATATATTATAATAAGTATTTTTATGATATAAATTTTAATTAGTTTAATATATATATATATATATTATATAATTACAATAACTTATTACATATATTGAAATAAATATATAATTAGATATATGGAGAGAGTATTCAATATATGAATCATATATAGATCAATTAGAATCCATAATCTATATTTTTTTATATATTTTAAATTCTAAGATAATAAAATTTGTCCAATTTTTTAATTTTTTTATTATTAAACATATGTTTTAAAATATACCTATTTTTTTTTTTTTTTAATTTCACTGTATAATTGAAAATTTTATTTTTTTTTTACTTTAAAAATAAATTTTTTATATATATATATAAGTTTATGATTTTTATTTGAAATCGCTTAATACTATTATTTTTTTTCGACAAATCTATAATCATTTAGCTAAATTTATATTATACTTTTTTTATTTTCTGTTATATGTAGATAAGAACTAATTATTCAAGAGAATTTATTAATACTATATAACTAATTGGTTTTCTTTACAACAAAACAGGTAACATAATACTGTTAATTATTTTTGTTTTATTTTTTACTTACGTTACGCCGAAGAGACGTTATAAAAATTTATTTTTAGAAACATGATTGAGGCATATTTTATTCTGCGCGAATATCACTCTCGTATTCACTATAGTTTTAGACACTTTTCAGTTTGAACAAAGAGAAGTTGTTAACTTAGATTATTATGCATACCTGCATAGAGTTTGAGTATTATTGGAGAATATTTATTGCATTTTTAAATTACTGCGCATCCACTTAGAACGTCATGAGTCAGTTCACACTACATATTTTCCATGCTAAACCAAATTCAGAATAAATGTGTAGGGCATGTGTTGTAAAATGCTATACTGTAACAGTCATGGTGGACTTTTACAATTGTGCGAGCTCCACTAAAAATTTAAACGTTTTTTTTCATTAAATAATAAATCATTGGAAGTGTTATTAAATACCTTATCTGCAATGTTGTATGGTTTATATAGTTTATAACCTAATATTTCAAATCTATATAATAAATACCTAAATGAGTCGCTATTAAGGCTAGATACAATACCTGCAGAGTAATAATGAAGCACTCATAAGTTTTTAGCAGTCAAAACAATCAAGGAATACAGGCGCCGCCCCTGATATATACATAAATAGATAATTAATAAATTATATATTTTATAGTAAATAAACTAAATAAAATGTTTAAAAGCAAATAATTATAATCTAAAATAA
The DNA here is from genome assembly GCA_015478945.1 of Trachelipus rathkii. NCBI lineage: Eukaryota > Metazoa > Arthropoda > Malacostraca > Isopoda > Trachelipodidae > Trachelipus > Trachelipus rathkii. The sequence goes on from JABUQX010138538.1 coordinate 21,423, forward strand.
AATGTATTGAAGATTTTATAATATACTATAGTTAAAAAATAAAAACTAATAAATAAATATTAATAATTTTTAGATAGAAAGTTAATATAATATATAGTTTAATATTTATAAAGAAATTTAAAACTAAATATACTAAAATATGATAACACAAAAGTAGAAGAATGAAAAAGTCAAAACTATATGTGAAGAAATAATAACTTATACAAAAAAATAAAATTTTTTAAAAATAAACATTCACATCCTCGAAATATTATATAAAATTTAAATAATATAAAACACAATAAAATTAGAGGTTAAATATGAATTTAATAATTATTTTATAATCACATATTACAAATATATATATTAGTATATATATGATATATATATATATATTTTTATATATCAAAATTATAAAAAAAAATGTAAAATATTAATATACAAAAATAATATAAGTAATAGTATATTAATAAAAATTAATATAAAAAATTTTATTAAAAAATTAAAATCAACCAAACAAAAAAAAAAAATAAAAAAAATATAAAAAAAAAAAAAAAAAATATTAAAAAAAAAAAAAAAATAAAAATAAAATAATAAATTAAACACAAAGTATATATATATATATATATATATATATATATAATGTAAATAAATATAAACTAATAAAAAAATAGCATGCAACCAATATAGTGTGCCAAATTTCGATTTTCAATGTTTAAGTTCCAACGAGATAAAACAAATTTATATAGTTAATAAAATTATAGGCAGAGATGGTCAATGAAGTGTGGAAAAATCTGTTATATCTTGGACGGGTTGAGTGTGGGTTTAAGAATAATTGTTTCAACGAACTATTTTCAGAAAAAAGACCGAAAAGAACGTGCGTTTATTTGTAGATTTTATCTTCGCTGAGAGAGATTAACAGAGCAAGATTGATGATAATCGTAATCCATGATATTTGAGACACAAAGATGTATGTTTAGAGTAGGTCTAGAGGAATTTATGCTAATCTTAATAGATATGAGTAACATTTAAGTCTATCTATTAATTTCTCCAATAATTACGGAGGATGTTTTGAAATACTCTAACATTAAGAAAGGCCCAAAATTCTCATAGAGCAGTACGCAAGGCTTCGCAGTTAAAGATAACCACGTGTTGCTTAAAGGTACATTTGAGTGCCTTACCTCCTGTTTATCTTATTTTTGGGAAAATCTAGTATATCTACCACTCGAAAATCTCGCAACTCCCTCCGCGAAATTGTGCTTCTATGTCAGAAGGAAGCATTATCTTGAAAATTTACATGGGTGTATTACCTAATACCCTGGGACTTGAGACTCTTTCATCGATATACCTATATATTATTGTGTCGATGACTTTTCTCTTTCTTCTTCTTACATTTTAGTAAGCTACTAAAGTAGGTATTTACTTAAATCTAATTTAGAGGTTTGTTCTGTGCAAATATTATCCTCTTTTCACAAAAATGATTTTATCGAGCCTACCATATCCAAATATGCATTCTCCATTTTTCTTTTTTTCGCGAAGCGGTAAAAGGTTGGAGAACCCTAAATCTCTGATGGGGTAAAGTGCTAAAAATCTGAAATTCTCTCACCTACCAGCAGTGGTTTCTATACTCATCACGAACCATAAGAAATGTCTTCCCTATTCACCTGCAATAATGACTTGCGCGTAAATCTGCTTGTCTTTACAGCAATGAGCAGAGATCCCCAGATCTCCAACTTCAAAAATGCCAATAAAAATTTCTCAATTATTCTTCACACGTTGTGCTGTCCGATGATCTTAGGCATTGAGGCGCTTAGGCCACTCTCCTCACGTAATCATCACTAAGTACCTATATTTGTTAAGTGGTGTAAATTAAAAGAAAGACTTAGAAATTTTTAAAAAGGTTTATTTTCATAATTCTTTTATTTTTCAATTTTTATTTTCTTTTCGCATAAAACAATGAAAATAAATTTCATAATTTCGGAGAGTTAAAAAATTCACGAGTTTGGAAAATGTCAACTTTAATCACTTAGTCACTTAAGAGCTTATGTTGTTTTTCTATCCAAATTACTATAAAAACATTAATAAAATAATTAAAACATTTAAATTATATTAACACATTCACTTTGTCGATAGACACGAGGGAGAGACAGTAACATATCAATTAAAAATACCCGTTCTTCTCTTTGGGCGGTCCCCCGATCCACGCGCACCTACCCCCCACTTTGGTTGGTGCTTAAACACTCCGCATATTTGCAGTTTAGCCTTAGAGAGATGAGAATTTTGCTCATCAGAAAAACACTCTTTAGAGAATGAAGTTCTGAGTTTCGATAAGTTCTTTTCTCAATTATTTGCACTATTCTATATACTATTAGAGGAGAAATTTCGCCAAGAGAGAAAAAAACATTAGTAAAGATGTAACCTAAAATTTGGATATCTCATAATTCGTGACGTAAAAATATAAAAAACGCGCGCTACGAATCTTTTAGAGCGGACTATGCCAATGATCAAATCACTATTGCAAAACATATAATCCAATAAATATATATATTAGGTAAAATTATATCAGCTTAAAATATATAAATTCCATGACTAAATAATTATTCTACTAAATATTTATATGACGAGATAAATGGTTTTAATCTTTACCTATATTTATAGTAGACAGTGCTAAAGTGGTATAAGTGATCTTGACTAATGGGATAAAATATCTACATACCTACATATCAATCCCTCGCGAGATTTATATATAGGGGTCCTTTAGACCTGAATTATGGAGACACAAAACGTTATAAAAAAAAGTATATAGCTTAGAAAAGTATTGACTAAAAATATGATACTAGCTAAAATATAATAAGTGCCCTACATGAACTATAAAACAGATAAGTGTTGACTAAGGAAAACAAACATTTTTACTTTTAAAGATAAAATTACAGAATTATTTCCTATTGATTAGAATATAATCCGAGAACGAATTACTCGTAAGAGCGGAATTATACAGGAGCTACATCTGCTCAGAATCTTTAGAGCTTGCATAACTGAATTAAATGTCGCGCTTATACATATTAATATGATTGATTCTTCTCTCTCGCAGGAAGAAAAGTTTCATATTTTGGTTGGGAGGCAAGAAAATTTTATTTAATGTTATAGATCAGTTAATATTGAGAAAAATAGGAAAACGCACACGTAACTAATATGTCTCATCTATAAATATAATAAATTGAGACATTTTCAACGTGGAATTTTTTCCAGTTATTAATATGGTTATATTTTTCTTTAATGCAGTGTTATTATATGGCTTAAATAAAAAATTGAAAAAAAATAGAATTACGAATATAAACTTATCCCTGGACATAATAATTTTCTTAGACAAAGACAAACTTAATGCAAATGGGAGTGACCAAGAACACTCATTTGAAAGCTGAAATATCTCACCCCAAGCTACTGGAAAACGTCTCAGTTCGTACCTTGCAACACCAACTTAAAAAAAAAGACGTGAAGCTTCCGGTCACATAGCTATCAAGAAGTCACTTCTCACCGATACCATGAATAAGAAGCGTCTTAATTTCACCAAGAAATATAAAGATTGGACACCACAGAAGTGGGAGAAGATGATGTGGCCTGATGAGAGCACCTTTCAAGTTTTTCGTAACCATGTTGTTAAAGTGAGACGACCCTCTTCTGTTAGTCAGTGCAACTCAGCCTACATTGTACCTACAATGAAGCAATAAGAATCTGTCATGTTGTGAGGATGTTTTAGTGGTAACGGTGGTCTCTATTTCCTTCCTAAGAACCAAATGATGAACAGTGATTATTATATCAGTGTGGTCAATGATCACATGCCCCACATTTATGACTCACGGATGCACCACATTTAAGCATGACTGCACTATGCCACAAGGCAAGGAAAGTAACAAAGTTTCTTGTTGATCACATATTAACGTTCTGGATTGGCCTTCTAACTCTCCTGACCTCAGCCATATTGAGAACTGCTGCAGATCGTGAAAAGTTCTAAGCTTGCAGAGCACAAGTCGACCTCCCTTAAATAACTATAGACGAAATCAAACTTCTTTGGATGACAGGTATGTTGCAGAAATAATTCAGGACACTCGAACACAGCATGCCTAAATGTCTCAACATGGTGAT
>JABUQX010138540.1:0-12015 GCA_015478945.1 Trachelipus rathkii
TTTTTTTCTTTACGATTATTAAACAAAGAATGGTTTTTTTTTTGTAATTAATACTTTCTTTTGTGCGTATAATTATGTATGCAAATGCTCGAACATACTTGCATGTAAATAAAACGGAGAAGAAAGAAACATTTACTTATATGCACAATAACCATGAAGGATAGAAAGGACAAGATACCAGAAAGGAGATATGTTAAGAAGAGGAGGAACCAGAATGATTATTGCAATTCCTACCAAGAAAAGAGTTTTTAGTGTCACGGAAGATAAATTGGGTTGCCAGAATTCTCCTATTGGTCGGTGTTTATGACGTGCTATCTATTTATTGGTCAAAATTTCAAACGATTCCGGGATAAAATATAAGTGGCGTGTGTTTCTGAAGATTGAAGATGGCTGTAATTCCTGAAGATGGCGTCCCTGTGTCGAATACCATAAGAACAAGCAGAGTTAAACCAAGGTTTATTAGGTTTAGTTGAAGGGAAAAAATATGGAATGTATTCCATGTCAGAGAAATCCAAGTTGGTAATTCTCTCAGCACATTCCAAAAGACATCTCCCACGAAAGCAGTAGTCATTCCATGGGAAATCAAAGAAGAACGACCTCATGTTCAACCAGTTAGCAGCACCGAAGTGTTAGAAACGTTTCCTCGTTATAGGTTACGGAAATTAGAAAGTGATCGGAAGAACCCAGAGGAATAAAGAGTTTAACAGAGTAAGAAGATGGATTAGACGTTAGCAAAATGTCTAGAATATAAGGTCCATCTTCAAGACGATTAGGGATAAGCGTAGGGATCTGAGTGAACTGTTCGAGGTCTCTCTGAATAGAAAAGTGGTTGGCAAGTTCACTAGCTGTATCTTGGGAATTAGAGGAAGGGCATTTACTGTAGTGAACGTTGAAATCACCAAGAATTATGATTTTAAAGAAAAGTGAAGAAGAGACAATGGATGTGTTCTAACTTTGAGTTTTAGTAGTCGAGAAAATTAGGACTTGCTTGATAATCGCAATTGAATTAAAAGAAAAATACACAGAGCAGATGAAATTGTTAGTAGATTAACAGAAAAAGCTTACCCATAAAGACTCCAAATCAGAAATACGAAAACAAACATCATTGCAGACATGCGCACAACAACCGCCATTGATTAAATATTGAGGATAGAGAGTGTAAGAGTCAACAGATTAGGGTTTGCTCTCAGAACGCTCAAACAATTGAATTTTTATTAAGAATAAGAATTTAGGAGGAGAGGCGAATTTCAACAATGTAGAAATTAATATATAGACAGCAAAGGTTACAGAAATTTTGAAGAAAACAGACCATGCATCAGAAGAGACCCTCAATTCCGTGACGGCACGAAGCCCACAGCCGGAGGCTTTCAACTCCTAGGTGGTGATAGGTATGACACGAATAAAGAGCTGTTTTTGGAAGCCTCCCTACTTGACTTCTACGACGCTAATTGTGTGATTTCCTGTTGGACCCTGATGTGGTTGTCTGTAACAGTGTTTTGTGACGTGTGATAAAGGATAACCTACTCCAGTATAAAAAGAATGTGGGTAGGATATCAAAGAGGGGAGAAAGATTGAATTATGCCACACAGCGCGGCTGTACGATACTGGTGCAGCCGTCGGGGAACCCGCCGCCGCGGTCGACGCCGCCCTGGCGGCGATATATAGCAGAGTACAGCAGATATAGTAGCGTGGTTAATATATATCATAGTATATATATATATATATATATATATATATATATATATATATATATATATATAGTATAGAGCATATATTTACAAGTTCAACATCTACCTCTGGCCAAATTTTTTCAAGGAGGGTATAAAATAAAACATTTAAAAACGGCACCCAACTCAATGGTAATAAACCTCTCAAGTGAGTGCAGACGTAGCTTTAAAACAGCGAGACAAATATAGTTGGAAAACAAAAGAAGGCAAGGAGTTCCACAGAACAGAAAAAGTCACCACAAAGAATGACAACCAGAACAAGTTCAGCTTTAATACTCACGCAAAATTCATGTGTGAGAGCAAGGTACCCTCTTGTGATGCGGGGGACGCAAGGGTGGTGAAAGAGATCAACTCCCCCGAGCATTTGCCGCTGTGGTACCTATGGAAAAGAGATAATGCGCCAACGTTACGTCACAGAGAGTTTGAAAGTAGAGGACTATTTATTAGTCTATTAGCTTTAGACTCAATCCTATCCAATAGAAGGGTGGAGCCGGAGCCCCCCTAAATGTAAGAACAGTACTCCATACAAGGGCGATACAGCCCTTATATAACTGAGTAGCTGTGCAGAGAAAAAATTCCCCAACCTGAACAGAAACCAGCTTCTTTGAGGTCACCTTAGCAACCATTGAAATATGAGGTTTCCAAGACAATTTGTTGTTTATGTTAAGACAAGAATGTTTATATTATTCACTGGAGAGACGCTAGAGCCGTCGAAAGAAATAGGAAAGTTAGGAGGTGTTTTTGGGAGGGAGATGTAGAGAAGTTGAGTTTTTAAAGATTGCGGTTACACCACCGAGAAATCCCATCCACATCGGCAAGAATAGAATCGGAAAGCTGAAGACGAGAGGCAACTCTAGAATCAAAAGAGGGAGCAGATTTGAAATGAGTAGAAGAGTTGAGAGTTGAGTCATCGGCATAAGAATAAAACAAAGTTGGAAGTGCAGCTGAGGAGATCGTTGATGAAAAGTAGGAATAAAGTTGGAGATAGAACAGAACCTTGCGTAATACCACAATTAACAGGAAAGGAGGAAGAGGCCGCTCCATCAACGTGCTGATATGGAGCGATCGGAGAGAAAACTAGACATAAGCTAGCAAAGAGAAGGAGGAAACCCAAAGGAAGGGAGCTTAGAGAGCAGTGAAACGTGCCAAACCCGGTCAGAAAGCTTTGATATGTCGCGCCACCACGCAAGACTCACCATGGTCCCTAAGGGCAGAAGACCATAAATCAGTTAGATAGGAAAGTATGCCACCAGTTGACCTCAAGCGACGAAAGTCATACTATGATCTGAAAGAATGGAATGAGACTCCAGATGATCCAGGAAATGAGTTAAGAAGAGTTTCAAAGATTTTAGATATTGCAAGTGGAGAGCGCTATAGGGTGAGAACATCGAGTGGCTACCTTTTCGGATTACGATAGTGCGCTTCCAGCACTGAGGAAAAGTATTAGTTTTAAGACAGAGAGTAGTTGAACGAGACAGGAGCTAGCTCAGGAAGCGACACTCTTCAAACACGGGGAAGAATGCCATCCGGGCCACTGCTAGCCTTCCTGAGTAAACATAGATCTCAGATCCAGTGCACGCACATCAGTAATCAGGGAAGATGGAAAACCTGAGAGGAGAAGGAGTAGGAGTGAGGGATGCCAGAACCGTCCAGGGTAGAATTAGATAAAAAATGAGGCTGAAGAAATCACCTTTTCAGAAGGAGAGTTAGCAACAGAACCGTCAGAGCGAATAAGGAGGAAAGGCACATTTACAAAAGTTGTTAGAGATGTTTTTGGCAAGAGTACAAATGTATTGTAGAACAGTATACACTTTCTTTTAGTGGAAAGGAAACAGCTGAATAGTATCCCTGCAACGATTCCGAGCAGAATAAAAATTGTAAGAGTGTTAGAAGAACGAGAGTTTTTCCTGCGCTTCCGATAAGCAATGGTTTCTCTCCCCTGAATGGCGCGAGAACAAGCTACATCGAACCATGGATTTTGGGGAGAAAATGAAGTTGAAGATGGAATGAACCTGATCATTCCATCAGGACATTCCCACCTTTCAGCGACCAAGGCATCTCAAACTAAAGCAGGATTCATCCCAAAAGTAGTTAGCCAAAAACCAACGCAATGACCTCCACTAGCCCGATTAAAGTTGTAAATAGTACACTTGTGTGTGGAGCTGCTGGAGCAGTATATTACTAGAGCAAGATTGTGGCCTGGAAATAGATAGTATATGGTAGTCAGTGTATTTATAAGAGAAGGAGTAGTGGTGAGACATAAGTCGCGTATTCAAGGAATTGGTTAGGTCGAACTGGAATATGTGTAGGTTCCTTTAATTAACACATTTTCAGATCGTTGGAGAATACTGAATGTTTTGGCCTCCTCCCCACCAGCATCAGTGTGAGAGGAGCCCAACCACTCAGTGTGATGTACGTTGAAATCTCATAAATAGAGGACCTCAGCATTTGGATGGGAAGAGGTAACAGTTTCATGAGAAGTAGTGTATGATAGCAAAAAGAATTGTGAAAAATTGCTCCATTAGGGAAGTAGTGGCAGAAACACAAAATAATGATAGTAGGGAGAAAGATTTTCAGCTACAGAACATGAAGTTAGGAGATTCAGGATTCCCGATATGTGTTACAGAAGTGCTTATGTTTATATAAAGGCTAGATTCTGCTATTAAACAGAAATAATAGAAAGTTATATAGCTAGAGAGTACTAAGTTTATTTGAAAGAATCCCTGGCCAGCGCCATCCTTGGGCAGAGATCAACAATTAAAATTGTTAGGTTGGTATTTAGAGAGGCGATATCCACAGATCCTTCATGATTACACCTATATCACGACCATTTCTGAAAAACCCCCGTCTGAGCCCACTCCAACATCTATTCCGACCAGTTATTCAATCAGCCACTCTCACAAACAAACACACACAAGCTCTTGTACACAATATAATCTAATATCAATACAATATTTAAAACTAATTAGAGTAAGACAATCTTTAAAAACTGATAAATGAGCAAATATATAAACTGTAAATAGTAATGAATAAATGTTTAAACGGACGACCCTAACCAGTTAACAGACGCATAATTAGTTAATATGCTAGAGTTTCGCATTAAAACCTAAAAATATTTTATTATATAAAATATTAGTTAAAAAAGAGAACACAAGTAAAAAAAATCTATAACGCATCTAATGATGAAAAATAAACTAAAAAGCAAAAGTTTATAAGAAAAATAAATAAATAAATGTATAAACTAAAACTTAGCTTAAAATCCTAAACGGCGAAAGTTACGCTGATATTCTTCATCATTTGCAGATATTAAAATTATCAGATGCTAAAACACTTGGCTAACAATTAAAAATTAAAACACAAAAAAAGGCAAAAGCAATAGAATAGCACCGAAGACATTTAAAATTAAGGCTTGATTGAAAGACTTAAAAACATGAAAAAGCTAAATCGGCATAATTATATATATATCGGAAATTAGGTAACGTTGCATCGTTGTAAAACGTCACATATAAATTTATAAAAACATATATATATAAATATATATATATATATATATATATATATATATATATATATATATATATATATATATATATATATATATATATATATATATATTTAAAGTAGTTAGTGGGAAAGAAGAATATATATAAGGTTATATATATATATATATATATATATATATATATAAAGGTAGTAGAATATATATATATATATATATGCAAATTGGAGAAGTAATATTAGAAAAGTTTTTCAATGATAGTGATTACAACAAAATAACCCATCAATTCAAAATGTCGTCTTAAACGAGAGAGAGAGAGAGAGAGAGAGAGAGAGAGAGAGAGAGAGAGAGAATAGAGAGAGAGAGAGAGAGAGAGAGAGAGAGAGAGAGAGAGAGAGAGAATGAAAATCTAAGGAAACAGATTTAAATTTAAATTTCGAATCCTAATTTATTTCAACGTAATTTATTCTTTCCATTTTCGTTCCAAAATTTCCACCTCTTTTTTTTTTTCCATCCGTCAGCGTCGATTTTCTTGCAAGGAAAAAAAAGAAAGACGAAAAAGGCCGACCACTACGACTAATGTTTAACATAATGGGAAAATTAATTAATTTGGGTAATTAGAACAATAATGAATGCTTCTTTAAATATATATATATATATATATATATATATATATATATATATATATATATATATATATATATATATATATATATATATATATATATATATATATATATATGAAGAAGAAGAGTTATATATATATATATATATATAAGAGTATATGTTATAGAAGTATATATATATATATAAGAGGCATAGGTGGAGATAGGGTGCAACAAGAATAGACATAAGAAAAATATAAAAGTTATGTGGCTATATATAGCAAAGTAAGAGATATATATATATATATATATATATATATATATATATATATATTATATATATATATATATATATATATTCCTTTAAAGCTGTTATTTCTCGTAGTTTCAACTAGATATAAAGATATTTTAATTTCTCCTATTGGGAATTGAACCAAGGCCCTAGAAATTGTTAAAACAGTAGGTCCAGTGGTCAAAGCACTGGTTTAAAAACTTCGAGGGCCTGGGTTCGATTCCTGAATAGGGAGATTGATATATATATATATATAAGTATATATATTGTTACATATATAGATATATATTAGTTAGTAGCAGAGTAGTATATGTATATATAGTGATATATATATATATATATATATATATAGTATATATATATATATATATATATATATATATATAGTATATAGAGTAGCCAAGAGTATGGAGTGGAGGTAAAAATTTTAATTTAAATTTTAAGTCCTCAACTCAAATTATAGTAAGGCATAAAAACGCTATGTGATAAATTTTAGTCTGATTGAAGAATATTTAATAGCTGTAGTTACACACTGATGAATTCCTAACAATATAGTTTTTTTAATGATAGTTCATGAGGTAAACTAATATATGAGGCGCGTCTTTTTAATGTTCTTTCCTAAAAAAGGCCAAATCACTATTTTTATATTTGTCATTATTCACATTTATTAAACAGATCATTTAATTATTTCAAACTCCTTTTTAACTGCCTGGCTTATTCCTAAAAGATAAGGGCAACTTTAGGAATTATAGGAATTAGTATACTGAGTGCCAGGGCTGAAGGCATACGCTGGTAGTCTGGTCGAAGAAAGAGTCAGACATCGCGGACCGATCTCACAACAGGAGATAGCAGATAAGATATACATGGTATTATAAGATATGATAGTTGTTATTATATTATATATATATTATGATATACATATATATATATATTATATTATTATATAGTATATATATATATATACATATTATTATTACATATATATTATTATTATTATATATACATATTATATATATATATTACATTATTATTATATTATTAGTAATATATATATATTATATTATTATTATTATTATTGTTATTATTATACATATTATTGTTATTATTATGATATATTATTATATTATTATATATATAACTTTATATATTATATATATATATATATTATATTATATATATATATATATATTATTATTATTATATTATTATTATATATATTATTATTATATATATATATATATATATGTATATATATATATATATTTTATATATATATATATATATATATATATATATATATATATTATTATTATATATTATATATATATATATATATATATATATATATATATATATATAGTATATATATATATATATATATATATATATATATATATATATATATATATATATATATATATGCGTGTGAGCTTGTATACGTGTTTGGCCGTGTGTGTAGTGTGTAATTACATTTATACAGCAAAAGCAAGAACATTAAAAGAGTCTCAAAGTTTTTAAAGAATTGTAAAAGTGCAATTATATTATTAATACAGAAGAAAAAACTTAAAACTTCTTTTCCGTTTTTTTCTCACTTTTTAAACAAAAGAAAACACATACAATTTTTTCCTACCTAATAAACATTTCTTGCCCCTCGAAAATGTTTTTTTTTTAATTTCTTTAATTTTCATAAAATGTTTTGTCATATATTAATTTTAATGTTTACAAATTTAGCTTTTTCCTCACATTTAATTTCAGAATTTATCTGTAATATTTGGTTAGTATTTTACATATCTTCTCAAGATGTTTCCAGATATTAATTTTAATGTTTCCATATTTAGCTACTTTCTCATATTCAACTTTCAGTTTTCAAACGTTAGCGTTTATACATCCTGCTAAACATGTGCTACAATCATTAATTTTAATATTTTAAAACGTAGCCTCTTTCTCATATTTTTCTAATCCTGGTAAGTGAAGAATCACTCAAGGAGTTATTTTATCTATACAAATTGAACTGCGGTTTAATTGCAGTATTTAATCTATACAAATTATACCCGATTTTAGGGTGGTCTCCTTTACATAATCCAGCGGTACCTTTGACCCGAGTGCAAGTGGAGATGCGTGGCTGAGGTATCTGTCCTACCATATTCCTGTGCTTGAATAGAGCACTCTTCATAGGTTTAAGTCGCGTATCTTTTTAGCTTGTCGTGGTCGAGTGGTAACACGCTTGGCATACCGTTCGCGAGGGCCCGGGATCTAATCCTGGTAACTCAAGGAGTTATTTTATCTATATAAATTGAACTGCGGTTTAATTGCAGTATTTACATCTATACAAAATGTCTTCCGATCGAGAATGGTCTCTTTACATGGGTCCTGTGTTACCTTTGACCCGAGTGCAAGCGGAGATGCGTGGCTGAGGTATCTGTCCTGCCATAGGCGGTCCTTATTCCTATTGAATAGAGCACTCTTTCATAGGTTTAAGTCGCGTATCTTTTTAGCTTGTCGTGGTCGAGTGGTAACACGCTTGGCATACCGTTCGCGAGGGCCCGGGATCTAATCCTGGTAAGTGAAGAATCACTCAAGGAGTTATTTTATCTATACAAAGTTATGCTAAGAAAGATATATATATATATATATATATATATATATATAGTATATATATAAATATATATATATATATATTCATATATATATATATTTCACCACCAATCACGGGCTGGGCCCTTTTCATATATATATATATAGTATATATGAAGGTATATATATATATATATATATATATATATATATATATATATATATATATATATATATATATATTCATGTCCATTGACCCCATCCCACTGCCGAGTTCATCTTTTTCCAGAGTTACGTTATCAAACAAAACGTAATCAGCGCGTGGGTTATTAGTGATCGAAACAATACATATATATTATATATATATATATTATATTATTATATATATATATATAAGATAGTAAACATTGTTATATATGTTTATATACTTTTAAAAATTTTTATTAAATGTTTAGACTATATCTTAAATATAATTCTTTTTATTATTATTATTATATTATTATTATCGTATATATATATATATATATAAAGATATATATATATATATTTATATATTATATATATTCAACTGTTATAATCGTTACATATATGAATATCAATATTTATTTATGATGTTCGTTATTGTCTATATAAATGAGTAATATTATATTATTATATATATATTATTATTATTATATATATATACATATATTGTTATATTATATTAGCTATATATATATATATTTATATACAAGGCTCATGTCCATTATCCCTGTCCTATGAAGTGAAGTCAATTTTTTTCCATAGTTACGTTATCAAACAAAATGTAATCGGCGCGCGCATAGTGAGAAGAGTTTGAACTATTTTCCTATATATTTATATAACATGTTTTGTTGTTTATTGAAACGATGGAAAGTGAAATAAATTATATAATGTAAGTTATGAGTTATGGTTAGGTAAGGTTATGTTACGTTAAGTAAGGTTATTTTAAGTTAGTTAGGGTAGCATATATTAAAAAAAATTTTGTAATATTTTTAAAGGTGTGAAGCTCTTTGCAGATTTATTTTGACTCAATACAGTTTTATTTTGATTTTTGTCAAATGTGTTTCGATTCAGCGAATCGATATCGAAATGGATATGACATGGACACGTATCCATCGTGCGTTGTGGTCAAACACATACGCGTTTTTCGCCTGGTCCAGGTCTCAATCCCAGCAGGCGAATATCCTTTGTAGAAAGGTACTTTATCAACAACGTTAACATCTCGCAGTAGGTTTATGCAGTTACTATCTTATATGGATATATATATATATATATATATATATATATATATATATATATATATATATATATATATATATATATATATATATATATATATATATTTATATATAAATTATTATACATATATATTATATATATATATTATATATTTATATATATAGAAGAAGTTATATATCTATATGTTAAATATTATATATTATATTTATTATTATGAGTTATTACATATATATATATATATATATATATATACATATATATATATTAGATGCAGGTGACATATCCATATCTATAAATTATTAGGGAAAGATAATCCGGCATCCGCGCTTCGCCCGTGGATGTTGCGGATGTTTACTGTTGAGATTTGATAAAGAATTTTATAATAAAATACTTAAGATGAATCTGAAAATGAAAATGAGTTGAAGGCAATTCAAAAACGGCTTGATATTCCATATCTTACTATTATCAAAGACGTTCCAACCCGCTGGAATAGTACACTTCATATGATGGAAAAAATGGTATTGATCAAAGAACCTCTTGCTTTGTACGCCAGTTCGTATTCCAAAGTTAACATTATTATTAATATAGAAAATGACATCATATCACACACTGCATTAAGCCAGCTGGAAACTATTGGCCAAAAAAATCAGCGTCTCTACAGCTTCTGTCTCCGATGTAATACCATTAATCTCAACGCTAAGGAAGTTTGAACCATCTTCAAATGAAAATGATGACGGTTTAAAAGAATGAAAGATGGTAATTCAAATCTTGTAAGCTAGAAAAACGCTTGCTTCTGGGAAATTAATGACCTCATATCATTGCAACTTACTTAGATCCTCTTTCTAAAGGCAAGTTTTTTTGTAACACAATATTAAAACAAGTGACCCGTCACTTTGCGTTGCAGTTGAAAAACTTCGATCCGAACAGTCTATTAATTCGCCACCCATTTAAAGAAAAAAAACGAGATCTAAAGAACCAACAACAGATTCACTGGAAGAATTTATGCAGTCCAGTAGTGATGAAGAAACACACGCATTACCAAACGATGTAGTGCAAATGATTGAAAACTATCACCAAGAAAAACGACTAGATACAAATGATGATCCTATCAGTTGGTGGAAAGTTAAGCATAATGTTTACTCATGCTTTAGTAAATCCTAAAGAAAATACTGGCCTGTCCCCCTCAACCATTGTTCCAAGTGAGATAGCTTTAGTAAAATGCTGAGCTAATATATGATGATAAGAGAAACTGACTCTCAGAATAGACAAGGCAGAAAAATAGATGTTTCTCAAGTATAGCCTTCCTATATATGAATTTCAATACTAGTGCAAAAAGTATACAATTCATTGTAAAATCTCTTTCATTAAGGTCGGAGGTTGGGAAAAGATGTAGGTGTGGTGTATTTGAGTTGGATCCCCGTCCCGCACCCCGGTAACAATCATATTAATAAGTTCTATATAAAATATATATATATATATATATATATATATATATAGTATATATATATATATATATATATATTATATATATAGTTATATATAGTTATATATATATATGTTATGGTTATTATATTATATATATATATGTTATATATACATATATATATATATATCAAACATTCGCATCCGCGATGTTAAAATCAAATGATCCAGATTCGTATCTGCGGATGCAAAAATGACATTTCAGCTGCATCACCAATGAGTATAAGATAGTGAGCCGAAGCTGAATTTTTGCATAACCGCGGTTGCAGTAATTCTTCAACAACCGCGGTTGCGGCCGGCCAGGTTCTTAAATTTTCAATAACCGCGGTTGCGGCGGTTGCGGTTGTACAATAAAAAAAATTTAACAATTGCTTTGCTTACTACTACTACTCTAAAAACTTTTACTACTAATAATAATAATAATAATAATAATAATAATAATAATAATAATAATAATAATAATAATAATAATAATAATAATAATAATAATAATAATAATAATTGAAGTGGCCAGGCAAAATATTAGATTAAAAGTTCAGAAAGCTGTTGTTCTATTCTATTCTAGAATAGTCCTTA
>JABUQX010138541.1:0-19033 GCA_015478945.1 Trachelipus rathkii
ATTCATATTTACTCACAGATACCTTTTTTTTAATAGGCTTACCGTATATAAGCTTATGATATTGAAACTATTTTTATTTTTCCAGTACTTCAGAGTGTGGGGTATGGAGGCAAAGTCCTGTAGACAAATAAATGTTCATGCACCATGCATTTTTATTTATCACTAAAAAAATTTATAAATGTTATTTCCTAATGATCTAGTAAAAATAATTTTAATATAAAAATAATCCATCCTATAACGCAAATGGTTTAAGTTGATTATCATGTACGGTACCTTTTGTGCTATACATTTTTAGTATTAGGGTACTGTTTTTAAGTTTTCTTTGTATATTATTTATTCTGTATGTTAGGCCTGTAAAATGCAAACATTTCTCGATAATACTAAAAAAAAATATAATATAGAAAAAATGCTTACATTAAAATAGAAATAAAAGGTAAAACTATTTTCCACTTTAAAATGTACAACAGAACTGTTATCTCCGAAGTAAAAACAACAACAATGGCAGACTTCAATGTTTGTATGACGTCACGATAAATATTTTTTTAAATTTCTTAAAAATATTCCTGATTATTATACTTTTTTACAAAATAAAAAATAAAACTATTTTAATTATCTTATTTAGTTAATTATTAATAAAAAGAACAATCTTAAGCGTTAAATTTTTTTAATTCGTGGAATTCGTGGGGGGGTAGGAAAATATTTGTCAAGAATGGCTATTTAAAATGGGACATAATAATAATAATAATAATAATAATAATAATAATAATAATAATAATAATAATAATAATAATAATAATAATAATAATAATAATAATAATAATAATAATAATAATAATAATAATAATAATAATAATAATAAACATGAAAACAAGTTATATATATATATATATATATATATATATATATATATATATATATATATATATATATATATATATATATATATATATATATAGACACAATAAAAGATACAAAATATATATATATATATATATATATATATATATATATATATATATATATATATATATATATATATAAATAAAAAAATAAAAATAAATAACATATATATATATATATATATATATATATATATATATATATATATATATATATATGGCCAGCCTCTAGAAGAGCCACAATCCATATCTCAAAAACTACAACAGCTACCGGGAAAAGGAATACATTGCTGGAATCCTGGCAAAATTTTACCGAGGAAACTGTAAAAAAAAAAAAAAAAAAAAAAAAAAAAAAAATCATATATCTCAAAAACTACAAAAGCAACAGGGAAAAGGAAAACATTTTTGAATCCTTGTAAAATTTTGGTTGGAAAATGTAAAAAAAAAAAAAAATTAAACATAAAATTGGCTTTTTTTTTTGAGGAACTGGGACATAGTATATATATATATTATTTGTAAAAATTATTACACGGCATTAGGGGCTCGAGGCGACGGGGAACACAGGGGGGACATTTTCCATACCCCGTAGAGGAGGGGCGGAACCCCAGTGACACCCAAATACCAAAGAGCGGGGTTCGGAGACCTCCCGGAGAATAATCCTACCATGTAGTTCCCCGGAAGGCCAGAAGATTGACTCCTCGGTGCGGTATACCCTTAGGGGTATTCTTTAGTAAAAAAAAAAAAAAAAGCAAAATTTAATAGAAAGTCTATTTATTTTAACGAGTAACCAATAAAAGGTCTCTAAATAGGCTCTCTAATCATATTACTATAATTATTAACAATAATTTTTTTTTTTTTTTTACATTTTCTATGTGAAACCCGCAGGTTTAAAAGTGTATTCATTTATTCTTCATAACTATTAGTAATTTTGAGATATATTTTTACATTTCAGGACCAGCATTCCAGCAATGTATTCCGTTTACTGTAGCATTAATAGTTTTAAGATACATATGACGAAAAAACTAAGCAAGACTGACTATATATATATATATATATATATATATATATATATATATATATATATATATATATATATATATATATATATATATATATATATATATATATATATATATATATATATATATATATATATATATATATATATATATATATATGGCCAACCTCTAGAAGAGCCACAATCCATATCTCAAAAACTACAACAGCTACCGGGAAAAGGAATACATTGCTGGAATCCTGGCAAAATTTTACCGAGGAAACTGTAAAAAAAAAAAAAAAAAAAAAAAATAATTTTGAAAACTACAAAAGCTACAGGGAAATGAAATACATTTTTGGAATCCTTGTAAAATTTTAGTTAGGAATATGTAAAAAAAAATTAAACATAAAAATTGGCTATTTTTTGGGAGGGGGTGCTGGGACATAGTGTATATATATATTATTTGTAAAGGTATTACACGGCAATTTAGGGGGCTCGAGCCGACGGGGAAGGGGCGTTTTCCATACCCCGTAGGGGAGGGGCGGAGGAACCCCCGCGACACCCAAATACCAAAATTCCACAGAATCGAGGTGGCAGGAAAGAATGAAGCACCGCAGCGAACTAGCCTGGAGTTACCAATATCCACACAAAACTCGCGCGCAGACACAGCACCCCTAGTGTAACGAGGGCGTCGTAAAGGTGGTGGTATGCGAGTGACAAGTTCCCTCGAGCACCTGCCGCTGCGGTACCTATAGAAAAAGAGATAAAGCCCCAGCATCGCGCCGCAAAGATAGAGGGTCAAGTGAACTGGAAAGTACGGAACAGTTTATAAGTCTTTTGGCTTTTGACTCGACCCTGTCCAAAAGCCAGGTGAGACCAGAGCCCCCTCAGATATGAGAGCAGTACTCCATACAAAGGGCCAGGATGAGACCCTTGTATGGCTGGAGTAACTGAGAAGGAAAAAAATCTCGCAGTCAACAGAACTCCCAATTCCTTTGGGGGCCGCCTAGCAACCGATTTGTGATGTGAGGGTTTTTTTCCAAGACATTTTTTTGTTTATGTTAAGACCAAGGATGTTTTTATTGTCAACAGGTGAGACAAGAGAACCGTCGAAAGAGATAGGAAAGTTGGAAGGTGTTTTAGAGAGTTAGATTTGTAGAAGTTGAGTTTTTAAAGAATTAAATTTCACAAGGTTGAGGCGACCCCACCCGGAAATCCTATCCAGATCATCGAGAATAGAATCGGGAAAGATTAAGACTAGAGGCAATTCTAGAAAGTAAAAGAGGAGCAGAATTGAAATGAGTTGAAGAATGTGTTGGACTTGTGCGCGCTTCCAACACTGAGGGAAAGTGTTAGTTTTGAGACCTAGAGAATATAGTTGAACGAGGGGTTGGGTCAGCATGGAGGCACATTCCTTCAAAATTTGGGGAGGAACGCCATCCGGTCCACCCGCCTTCCTAACGTTCATAGATTTCAGGAGTCCATGCACGTCAAATGTAATCACAGGCAAGGCATAGGACACCCTGAGAGGAGAAGGAGGAGGAAGAGAAGATGCCAAGTCGTCAGGGTTGAGTTATAGGAAAATAGGAGACCAAAGAGTTGGCCTTTCAGTTGGAGAATTAGCAACAGAGCCGTCCAGGTCGAATAGGAGAAAGGCAGATTGGCAAGAGGTCAGAAAGATTTTTCAGTAGGAAAACCTAGAAGGTTAGCGCCCTTTCGTTTGATGAAAACCCCTTTGTCGAAGAGTATCCTGCAACGATTTCTAGCTGAATGAAATTAGCGAGAGTGATAGGAGAACGGGAATTTTTCCACTCCGATACGCACTGTCTCTAGCCGGAATGGCAGGGAACAAGCACGATCGAACCATGGATTATGAGTAGAGAAAGATTTAGTCGAAGAAGGAATGAACCTGATCATCCCATCAACGATTACAGCTCCACCTTATCGGCAGAAACCGAAGCGTCACCAGAGTCAAAACAGTCATTCCGATTATAGTTAGCGTAGAAGCGACGCAAGGCAACCCAATCGGCCCGATTAAAGTGCCAGAAAAACGCGTGGGGCAGGATGGAGCTGTTGGAGAGTAAATATTAAAATTAAGAGATATAAGGTTGTGGTCAGATTTACCAATAGGAGCGAAGGTGGTGTATTTATAGAGAGAAGGACTAGTGGTGAAACATAGGTCAAGTGTGTTCAAGAATTGGTTGGGACGATCCGGAATGTGTGTGGGTTCTTTAATTAGTTGCTGCAGGTCGTTAGAATGCTAGATGATTCGGCCTCCTCCCCACTAGTAATTATGAAGGGACTAACCATTCAGTGTTATTACATTGAAATCCCCACAAATAGAGGGACCTCAATATTTGGATGAGGAAGATATAACAGTCGTGAGAAGTTGTAAAGTATTCAAAAAAGTTAAAGTTTAAAGAAGGGCCCCTGTATATTTTATTTTTTTTTTTATTATTATTTTATATATATATATATATATATATATATATATATATATATATATATATATATATATATATATATATATATATATATATATATATATATATATATATATGTGAACTCTACTTATTATATCTCTAGTGATGCTCAGGTTTTGACTGGGGTGGTCAATTGGCAATCAACATTCAAAGAAAGTCTAACAAAATGTAACGGACTAAAAAACGGAACTTATTTGGTGCGTTACATGAAAGAAAAAGTAACGAGTCCGTTACTCCATTACTCAAAGCTAGTTCAACGTTAAACATGGATCCCATCTCTCTCTCTCTCTCTCTCTCTCTCTCTCTCTCTCTTTCTTTCTATATAATAACATATATATATATATATATATATATATATATATATATATATATATATATATATATATATATATATATATATATATATATATATATATATATATATATATATATATATATATATATATATATATATATATATATATATAATATGATATCTTTTTTGACAAATATTTTTTTATAATTATATTTGAATATTTTATTTCCTTATGGAGAGTATTGTAATTGATTGGTATCCCATTAGGCAAAAGTTCCATTTCAACGGTTGTGTTATCTCAAGACTTTATACATAAAATACTTTGAAAATATAGTTGAAAATAAAGCTACCAAAGATTTAAGTTTAGAGCATGTGTTGATTCATTATAGGGTCATAATTGATTCATTTCAGGGTTCGTGATTTTCTGGATTTTTTGAGAAAAAAATAATTTTTTTTTTTTATTTATTTATTTATTTATTTATTTTTTTTTATTTTCTAGAATTTTTTGAGATTCGTGACGTTCTGCGGAATATAATTTCTAGACAAACTTTTTTTAAGTTCGATATAATATTATTTTTTATCAGGAAGGATTAGTAACTATGAAATGAAAAAAAAAATGTTTATATTAAATTTTACTTTGGTTAGCTATAAACATTTATAAAATAGGGCCTAGGCGCTGCATCCAACAGATGGGCCTATCGAGACTCCCATTCAATTAAAAATTTAAAATATATTAAAGATTTCATAATATATATAGTTTATTTCTATTCAAATTAAATAATTTAAAAATAAAAAAAAAAAAAAAAAATAAATAAAATAAATAAATTAAAAAAAAAAAAAAAAAAAAAAAAAAAAAAAAAAAAAAGATTTTTTTGGATCAAAAAATTAAGTGAAAAAATCAGTTGATGATTAATATCAATTGATTTTTTCCGTGGTACATCCTTGATTCAATATATATATATATAAATTATAATAGTGAACAATTAAAAAACGATGAATCCGAAAAAAACAAACATCTACACACATTCTATATATCATATATATATAATATATATATATATAATATATATATAGTAGTATATATATATTTGAAAAAGACTTATTTTCATCTATTTTGCCCCCAAAACGAAATTCTGCGTATGCCCTTGAGCACTGTAATCGTATGCGTAAATTGGTATCTTCCATTATGAATAGAGTTCCATTTCAAACTGTTTGTGTCTTTTTTTGGGCTCTTTATTTGTGGTTTTATTCCTTTGTGGGAAATAAAATTTGAAACTAGTGCTACACATATGTTTATTGTTTAATTTTACAGTATATATATATATTATTACTAATATATATATATATAATATTTATATTAATATATATATATATATATATATATATATATATATATATATATATATATATTATATATATATATATAAAAAAATATATATATATATATCAGGCCTTTGAAGAGGACAAACCTTATCTCAAATAACAACAATAGTCTCCTGGAAAGGAATACTTTTTTTGAAATGCTTGGTGAAATTTTAGTTTAGGACAATGTGGAAAAAAAATTAAAAGCTACAATATGTACAGGGAAAGGAATACATTTTGAATGCTGGCAAAATTTTAGTTAAAAAAAAAATAAATAAAAAAATTTGTTAATAGTTAGAGTAATATGAGGAGGAAGCCTATTTATCTCTATGGATATATATTTAATTTTTTTTTAAACTAAAGAATACCCCAAGGGTATACCGCACCGATGGCAGGAGTCGGGGTCTCTCGGCCTTCCGGGGAACTACGGGGTAGGACTAATTCCCCCCTCCGGGAAGGGTCTCCGGAACCCCCGCTCTTTGGTATTTGGTTGTCGCGGGGGTTCTGCCGCCCCTCCCCTACAGGGTTATGGAAAACGTCCCCTGTGTTCTTGAGGGAAATGGCTGGGTTTGTTGGGTTTATTTTACGTGGAATCACTTTGTTTAGTTAGTTACACTAGGCAGCCTTCTTGACTGCCTACCTAGGCAACCTTCTTGACTGACCTTAGCAGCCTTCTTAACTGCCTACTAGGCAGCCTTTTTGACTGCATACCTAGGCAGCCCTTCTTAACTGCCTACCTAGGCAGCTTTCTTAATTGCCTACGAGTAGGCGCAGCCTTCTTGACTGCTACCTAGGCAGCCTTCTTGACTATATTCCTAGGCAGCCTTCTTGAATTCCTCCCTAGCAGCCTTCTTTACTGCCTTCCTTGGCAGCCTTCTTACTGCCTCCCTTGGCAGCCTTTTTTGACTGCCTGCCTAGGCAGCCTTCTTGACTTCCTAACCTAGGCAAGCCTTCCTTAATTGGCCTACCTTGGCAGCCTTAATTGACTGCCTGCCTGGCAGCCTTCTTGACTGCCTACCTAGGGAGCCTTCTTGACTGCCTACCTGGCAGCCTTCTTGACTACCTAACCTAGGCAGCCCTTCCTTGATCTGCTACCTAGGCAGTCTTTCTTGACTGCCTACCTTGCCAGTCTTTAACTGCCCTACCTAGGCAAGTCCTTCTTGAGACTGCCTACCTAGGGCAGCCATCTTAACTGCCTCTAATCAGCTTCTTAACTGCCTAACTAGGCAGCTTCTTGACTGCCTACCTAGCAAGCCTTTTTGACTATATACCTAGGCAGCTTCTTGATGCCTACCTAGGCAGCCTTCTTGACTGCTACCTAGGCAGCCTTCTTTTGAACTGAATGCCTAAGGCAGCCTTCTTGACTGCCTACCTAGGCAGCCTTCTTGACTGCCTACCTAGGCAGCCTTCTTGACTGCCTACCTAGGCAGCCTTCTTGACTGCCTACTTAGGCAGCTTCTTGACTGCTACCTAGGCAGCCTTCTTGACTGCCTACCTAGGCGGTCTTCTGCCTTACTAGGCAGCCTTCTTAACTGCCTAACCTAGGCAGCCTTCTTGACTGCCTTTCTAGGCAAGTCTTCTCTTAAAACTGCCTAACCTAGGCAGCTTCTTTACTGTCTACCTAGGCAGCCTCTTGACTGCCTAACCTAGGCAGCCTTCTGACAGCTATCCTAATCAGCCTTCCTTGAACTGTCCTACCTAGGCAGGCCTTCTTGACTGACTACGCTTTAGCAGTCTTTCTTAACTGCCTACCTAGGCAGCCTTCATGACTGCCTACCTAGGCAGCCCTCTTTTGACTGCTTACATAGGCAGCCTTCTTGACTGCCTACTTAGGCAGTCTCTAAACTCGGCGGCCTACCTAGGCAGCCTCTTGACTGCCTACCTAGGCAGCCTTCTTGACTGCCTACCTAGGCAGTCTTCTTAACTGCCTACCTAGGCAGCCTTTTTGACTGCATACCTAGGCAGCCTTCTTAACTGCCTACTAGGCAGCTTTTCTTTAACTGGCCTACGCTAGGCAGACTTTCTTGACTCCTACCTTAGTTGCAGCATTCTTGATATAGTCCTAAGGCAGCCTTCTTGAATTCCTACCTAGGCAGCCTTCTTGACTGCCTACCTTGGCAGCCTTCTTGACTGCCTACCTTGGGAGCCTTCTTTGCCTCCCCTGCCCTAGGAAGCATTTTTGACTGCCTACCTAGGCAGCCTTCTTAATTGCCTACCTTGGCAGCCTTCTTGACTGCCTACCTAGGCAGCCTTCTTGACTATATTCCTAGGCAGCCTTCTTGAATTCCTACCTTGGCAGCCTTCTTGACTGCCTACCTTGGCAGCCTTCTTGACTGACCTACCTTGGCAGCCTTTTTGAACTGCCTGCCTAGGCAGCCTTCTTGACTGCCACCTAGGCAAGCCTTCTTAATTGACTAACATTGGCAGCCTTCTTGCTGCCTGCCTGGCAGAGCCTTCTTGACTGCCTACCTAGGCAGCCTTCTTGACTGCCTACCTAGGCAGCCTTCTTGACTACCTACCTAGGCAGCCTTCTTGACTGCCTACCTAGGCAGCCTTCTTGACTGCCTACCTAGGCAGTCTTCTTAACTGCCTACCTAGGCAGCCTTCTTGACTGCCTACCTAGGCAGCCTTCTTGACTTGCCTACCTAGGCAGCCTTCTTGACTTGCCTACCTAGCAAGCCTTCTGACTGCCTACGCTAGGCAGCTACTTAATTGCCCTACCTTGGAAGCAATTCTGACTGCCCTACCTAGGCAGGTAGCCTCTTGATGCCTACCTAGGCAGTCCTTCTACTGCCTCCTAGGCAAGCCTTTTTGACTGCAATACCAGGGCAAGCCTTCTAAACTACCCTACCTAGGCAGCCTTCTTATACTGCCTACCTAGGCAGCCTTCTTGACTGCCTACCTAGGCAGCCTTCTTGACTGCCTACCTAGGCAGCCTTCTTGACTGCTTACCTTGGCAGCCTTCTTGACTGCCTGCCTAGGCAGCCTTCTTGAATGCCTACCTAGGCGCCTTCTTAACTGCCTTCCTTGGCAGCCTTCTTGACTGCCCTGACCTAGGCAGCCTTCTTGACTGCCTAACCTAGGCAGTCCTTCTTAACTGCCATACCTAGGCAGCCCTTTTTGACTGCAATACCTAGGCAGCCTTCCTCCAACTGCCTACTAGGAAGCTTTGCTTAACTGGCCTACCTAGGCACCTTCTTGACTGCCTACCTAGGTCGGCCTTTTTGACTATATACCTAGGCAGCCTTCTTGACTGACACTCTAGGCAGCCTTCTTGACTGCCTACCTTGGCAGCCTTCTTGACTGCCTACCTAGGCAGCCTTCTTGACTGCCTACCTAGGCAGCCTTCTTGACTGCCTACCTAGGCAGTCTTTTTAACTGCCTACTAAGGCAGCCTTTTTGAACTGCATACCTAGGCAGCCTTTCTTTAACTGCCTACCTAGGCAGCTTTCTTAACTGTCTACCTAGGCAGCTTACTTGACTGCCTACCTAGGCAGCTTCTTGACTATAATTCCTAGGCAAGCCTTCTTGAATTCCTAATAGCAGCCTTCTTGACTGGTCCTACCTTGGCAGCCTTCTTGACTGCCTACCTTGGCAGCCTTCTTGACTGCCTGCCTAGGCAGCCTTCTTGACTGCCTACCTAGGCAGCCTTCTTAATTGCCTACCTTGGCAGCCTTCTTGACTGCCTACCTAGGCAGCCTTCTTGACTATATTCCTAGGCAGCCTTCTTGAATTCCTACCTTGGCAGCCTTCTTGACTGCTTACCTTGGCAGCCTTCTTGACTGCCTACCTTGGCAGCCTTTTTGACTGCCTGCCTAGGCAGCCTTCTTGACTGCCTACCTAGGCAGCCTTCTTAATTGCCTACCTTTAGCAGCCTTCTTGACCTGCCTGCCTAGGCAGCTCTTCTTGTGACTGGCCTAACCTAGGCAGCCCTCTTTGACTGCCTACCTAGGCAGCTTCTTGACTGCCTACCTAAGGCAGCCTTCTGAACTGCCTACCTAGGCAGCCTTCTTACTGCCTACCTAGGCAGTCTTTTCTTAACTGCTAACCTAGGCAGCCTTCTTGACTGCCTACCTAGGCAGCCATCTTAACTGCCTACCTAATCAGCCTTCTTAACTGCCTACCTAGGCAGCCTTCTTGACTGCCTACCTAGGCAGCCTTCTTGACTATATACCTAGGCAGCCTTCTTGAATGCCTACCTAGGCAGCCTTCTTGACTGCCTACCTTGGCAGCCTTCTTGACTGAATGCCTAGGCAGCCTTCTTGACTGCCTACCTAGGCAGCCTTCTTAACTGCCTACCTAGGCAACCTTCTTGACTGCCTGCCTAGGCAGCCTTCTTGACTGCCTACCTAGGCAGCCTTCTTGACTGCCTACCTAATGGCAGCCTTCTTGCTGCCTAACCTAAGGCAGTCTTCTTAATTGCCTACCTAAGCAGCCTTTCTTAACTGCCAACCTAGGCAGCCTTCTTGACTGCCTTTCTAGGCAGTCTTCTTAACTGCCTTCCTAGGCAGCCTTCTTTACTGCCTACCTAGGCAGCCTTCTTGACTGCCTATCTAGGCAGCCTTCTTGACAGCCTACCTAATCAGCCTTCTTGACTGCCTACCTAGGCAGCCTTCTTGACTGACTACCTAGGCAGTCTTCTTAACTGCCTACCTAGGCAGCCTTCTTGACTGCCTACCTAGGCAGCCTTCTTAACTGCCTACCTAGGCAGTCCTTCTTGAACTGCCTACCTAGGCAGACTGCCGGACGGCCTGCTTAGGAAGCGATCTTGACTGCCTAACCTAGGCCCCCTTCTTGCCCCCCGACCTAAGGCCCGCCCTCTTGACCGCCTACCTAGGCCCCCTTTTTTGACATCCCAATACCTGGGAACTTTCTTAAATTGCCTACTTAGCAGCCTTCTGACTGCCTCTCTAGGGCAGCCTTCTTGACTGCCTATCCAGGCAGCCTTCTTGACTGCCTACCTAGGCAGCCTTCTTGACTGCCCACCTAGGCAGTCTTCTTAACTGCCTACCTAGGACAGCCTTCTTAACTGCCTACCTAGGCAGCCTTCTTGACTGCCTTCTAGGCAGTCTTTTAATTGCCTTCCCTTGCCACGCCTTTCTTACTCCCCACCCAGGCAGCCTTCTTGACTGCCTATCTAAGGCAAGCCTTCTTGAACAGCTACCTAATCAGCCTTCTTGACTGCCTACCTAGGCAGCCTTCTTGACTGACTACCTAGGCAGTCTTCTTAACTGCCTACCTAGGCAGCCTTCATGACTGCCTACCTAGGCAGCCTTCTTAACTGCCTACCTAGGCAGCCTTCTTGACTGCCTACCTAGGCAGTCTTCTTAAACTGCCTACCTAGCAGCCTTCTTGACTGCCTACCTAGGCAGCCTTCTTGACTGCCTACCTAGGCAGCCTTCTTGACTGCCTACCTAGGCAGCCTTCTTGACTGCCTACCTAGGCAGCTTTCTTAATTGCCTACCTTAGCAGCCTTCTTGACTGCCTGCCTAGGCAGCCTTCTTGACTGCCTACCTAGGCAGCCTTCTTGACTGCCTACCTAGGCAGCCTTCTTGACTGCCTACCTAGGCAGTCTTCTTAACTGCCTACCTAGGCAGCCTTCTTAACTGCCTACCTAGGCAGCCTTCTTGACTGCCTTTCTAGGCAGTCTTCTTAACTGCCTACCTAGGCAGCCTTCTTTACTGCCTACCTAGGCAGCCTTCTTGACTGCCTACCTAGGCAGCCTTCTGACCGCCTACCTAATCCAGCCTTCTTGACTGCCTACCTAGGCAGCCTTCTTGACTGACTACCTAGGCAAGCTTTCTTAAAACTGGCCTACCTAGGCAGCCCTTCTAACTGCCTACCCTAGGCAGCTTCCTTGGACTGCCTATTCTCTAGGCCAGTCTTCTTAATCTGGCCTACCTAGCCGCCTTCTTTACTGCCTACCTAGGCAGCCTTCCTTGACTGCCCTACCTAAGGCACTCTTAATTAACTGCCTACTAGCGCATCTTCTTGACTGCCTACCTAGGCAGTTTTCTAACTGCCTACCTAGGCAGCCTTCTTTACTGCCTACCTAGGCAGCCTTCTTGACTGCCTACCTAGGCAGCCTTTTTGACAGCCTACCTAGGCAGCCTTCTTAACTGCCTACCCTTAGGCACCCTTCTAATGCCTAACCTAGGCAGCCTTCTTTAACTGCCCTACTAGGCAGCCTTCTTGACTGCTACCTAGGCAGCCTTCTTGAACTGCCTACCAATGCAGCCTTCTTGACTGCCTACCTAGGCAGCCTTCTTGACTGACTACCTAGGCAGTCTTCTTACTGCCTACCTGGCAGAGCCTTCATGCTGCCTACCTAGGCAAGCTTCTTAACTGCTCTCTTGGCAGCCTTACTTGACTGCCTACCTAGGCAGCTTCCTAACTTCCTACCCTAGGCAGCCTTCTTGTGTTGGAGCTCTTGACTGCCTCCTAGGCAGTCCTTCTTAACTGCTACCTTAGGCCACCTCTTGGGACTGCCTACCTAAGGCAACCTTCTTGCTGCCTACCTAGGCAGCCTTCTTGACTTACTACCTAGGCACTTCTTGAGTGCCTACCTAGGCAGCCTTCTAAATTGCCTACCTTGGCAGCATTCTTGACTGCCTGCCTAAACAGCCTTCTTGACTGCCTACTAGGCAGCCTTTTTGGACTGCCTAACCTAGGCAGCCTTCTTGACGAACCTAGGCAGTCTTCTTACCTGCCCTACCTTGCGAGCCCTTTTTGACTGCATACCGCAGCCTTTTTACTAAGGTACTTTCTTAACTGCCTACCTAGGCAGCCTTCTTACTGCCTAACCTAGGCAAGCCTTCTTGATACCTACCTAGGCAGTCTTCTGAAATGCCTACCTAGGCAGCCTTTTCTTGAATGCCTACCTTGGCAGCCTTCTTGACTGCCTACCTTGGCAGCCTTCTTGACTGCCTACCTAGGCAGCCTTCTTAACTGCCTACCTAGGCAGCCTTCTTGACTGCCTACCTAGGCAGCCTTCTTGAATGCTTACCTAGGCAGCCTTCTTGACTGCCTACCTAGGCAGCCTTCTTGACTATGCTTACCTAGGCAGCCTTCTTGACTTCCTGCCTAGGCAGCCTTCTTGACTGCCTACCTAGGCAGTCTTCTTAACTGCCTACCTAGGCAGCCTTCTTGACTGCCTACCTAGGCAGCCTTCTTAACTGCCTACCTAGGCAGCCTTCTTGACTGCCTACCTAGGCAGCCTTCTTAACTGCCTACCTAGGCAGCCTTCTTAACTGCCTACCTAGGCAGTCTTTTTAACTGCCTACCTAGGCAGCCTTCTTGACTGCCTACCTAGGCAGTTTTTATAAACCTCCTATCTAGGCCGCCTTTTTTACTCCCTACCTACGCAACCTTTTTTAACTCCCTACCTAAGCACCTTTTTTTAATGCCCTCCTATGGTGCCTTCTTTTCTCCCTACCTAGGCAGCCTTCTTGACTGCCTACCTAGGCAGTCTTCTTAACTGCCTACCTAGGCAGCCTTCTTTACTGCCTACCTAGGCAGCCTTCTTGACTGATTACCTAGGCACCCTTCTTGACTGCCTACCAAGCTAGGCTGCCTTCTTGACTGCCTACCTAATCAGCCTTCTTAACTGCCTACTTAGGCAGTCTTCTTAACTGCCTACCTAGGCAGCCTTCTTAACTGCCTACCTAGGCCGCCTTCTTGACTTCCTACCTAGGCAGCCTTCTTAACTGCCTACCTATGCAGCTTTCTTAACTGCCTACCTAGGCAGCCTTCTTGACTGCCTACCTAGGCAGCCTTCTTGACTGCCTACCTAGGCAGCCTTCTTAATTGCCTACCTTGGCAGCATTCTTGACTGCCTGCCTAGGCAGCCTTCTTGACTGCCTAGGTAGGCAGCCTTCTTGACTGCCTAATTAGGCAGCCTTGTTAACTGCCTACCTAGGCAGCCTTCTTGACTACCTACCTAGGCAGTCTTCTTAACTTCCTACCTAGGCAGCCTTCTTGACTGCTTACCTAGGCAGCCTTCTTGACTGCCTACCTAGGCAGTCTTCTTAACTGCCTACCTAGGCAGCCTTCTTGACTGCCTACCTAGGCAGCCTTCTTGACTGCCTACCTAGGCAGCCTTCTTGACTGCCTACCTAGGCAGCCTTCTTGACTGCCTACCTAGGCAGCCTTCTTAATTGCCTACCTTGGCAGCCTTCTTGACTGCCTGCCTAGGCAGCCTTCTTGACTGCCTACCTAGGCAGCCTTCTTGACTGCCTACCTAGGCAGCCTTCTTGACTGCCTACCTAGGCAGTCTTCTTACCTGCCTACCTAGGCAGCCTTTTTGACTGCATACCTAGGCAGCCTTCTTGACTGCCTACCTAGGCAGCCTTCTTGACTATATACCTAGGCAGCCTTCTTGAATGCCTACCTAGGCAGCCTTCTTGAATGCCTACCTTGGCAGCCTTCTTGACTGCCTACCTTGGCAGCCTTCTTGACTGCCTGCCTAGGCAGCCTTCTTGACTGCCTACCTAGGCACTCTTCTTAATTGCCTACCTTGGCAGCCTTCTTGACTGCCTACCTAGGCAGCCTTCTTGACTGCCTACCTAGGCAGTCTTCTTAACTCCATACCCTCCCATCCTTCTTCACCCATACCAGGCAGCCTTCTTAAAACTGCCTACCTAGGCAGCTTTCTTAACTGCCAACCTAGACAGCCTTCTTGAATGCCTACCTAAGGCAGCCTTTTTGACTATATACCGTTAGGCAGCCTTCTTGATGAATAACTAGGCAGCCTTCTTTGACTGCCTACCGTTGGCAGCCTTCTTGACTCCTACCTAGGCAGCCTTCTGAATGCCTACCTAGGCAGCCTTCTTGACTGGCTACCTAGGCAATCTTCTTAACTGCCTACCTAGGCAACCTTCTTCTTGACTGCCTACCTAGCAGCCTTTGTGACTATATTCCTAGGCAGCCTTCTTGAATTCCTACCTAGGCAGCCTTCTTGACTGCCAACCTTGGCAGCCTTCTTGACTGCCTACCTTGGCAGCCTTTTTGACTGCCTGCCTAGGCAGCCTTCTTGACTGCCTACCTAGGCAGCCTTCTTAATTGCCTACCTTGGCAGCCTTCTTGTTTAACTGCCTGCCTAGGCAGCCTTCTTGACTGCTTACCTAGGCAGCCTTCTTGACTGCCTACCTAGGCAGCCTTCTTGACTACCTACCTAGGCAGCCTTCTTGACTGCCTACCTAGGCAGCCTTCTTGACTGCCTACCTTGGCAGTCTTTTTAACTGCCTACCTAGGCAGCCTTCTTGACTGCCTACCTAGGCAGCCATCTTAACTGCCTACCTAATCAGCCTTCTTAACTCTGCCTCTAGGCAGGCCTTCTTGACTGCCCTACCTAGGCAGCGCTTCTTGACTATATACTAGGGCAGCCTTCTTGAATGCCTACCTAGGCAGCCTTCTTGACTGCCTACCTTGGCAGCCTTCTTGACTGAATGCCTAGGCAGCCTTCTTGACTGCCTACCTAGGCAGCCTTCTTAACTGCCTACCTAGGCAACCTTCTTGACTGCCTGCCTAGGCAGCCTTCTTGACTGCCTAGGTAGGCAACTTACTTGACTGCCTACCTAGGCGCCTTCTTGACTGCCTAACCTAAAGGCAGTCTTCTTAACTGCCTACCTAGGCAGCCTTCTTAACTGCCTACCTAGGCAGCCTTCTTGACTGCCTTTCTAGGCAGTCTTCTTAACTGCCTACCTAGGCAGCCTTCTTTACTGCCTACCTAGGCAGCCTTCTTGACTGCCTACCTAGGCAGCCTTCTTGACAGCCTACCTAATCAGCCCTTCTTGACTGCTACCTAGGCAGCCTTCTTGACTGACTAACTAGGAAGCATCCTTCTTAACTGCCTACCTAGGCAGCCTTCCTGATGACGGCCTACCTAGGCAGCCTTCTTAACTGCCTACCTAGGCAGCCTTCTTGACTGCTACCTAGGCAGTCTTCTTAACTTTCCTACCTAGGCAGCCTTCTTGACTGCCTACCTAGGCAGCCTTCTTGACTGCCTAAACCTAGGCAGTCTTTTAACTGCCCTACCCTAGCAGCCTTCCTTGACTGGCCTACCTAGGCAGCCTTCTTTTCTGCCTACCTAGGCAGCCTTCTTGATGCCTCCCTGGCAGCCTCTTTGACTGCCTACCTAGGCAGCCCTTCTTAATTGCCTACCTTGGAAGCATTCTTGACTGCCTGCCTAGGGCAGCCTTCTTGACTGCCTACCTAGGCAGCCTTTTGGCTGCCTAGGAAGGCAGCCTTCTTGACTGCCCCTACCTAGGCAGCCTTCTTGACTGCTACCTAGGAGCCTTTTTGACTGCCTACCTAGGCAGTCTTCCTAACCTACCTAGGCAGCCTTTTTGACTGCATACCTAGGCAGCCTTCTTAACTACCTACCTAGGCAGCTTTCTTAACTGCCTACCTAGGCAGCCTTCTTGACTGCCTACCTAGGCAGCCTTCTTGACTATATACCTAGGCAGCCTTCTTGAATGCCTACCTAGGCAGCTTCTTGAAATGGCCTACCTTGGCAGACTTCTCTTGATGCTCTACCTTGGCAAGCTTCCTTGACTGCCCTGCCTAAGGAGCCTTCCTTGACTGCCCTAACTAAGGCCTCTTCTTAATTGCCTACCTTGGCAGCCTTCTTGACTGCCTACCTAGGCAGCCTTCTTGACTGCCTACCTAGGCAGCCTTCTTAACTGCCTACCTAGGCAGCCTTTTTGACTGCATACCTAGGCAGCCTTCTTAACTGCCTACCTAGGCAGCTTTCTTAACTGCCTACCTAGGCAGCCTTCTTGACTGCCTACCATAGGGCAGCCTTCTTGAACTAATTCGCTAGCAGCCTTTCTTGAATTCCTAACCTAGGCAGCATCTTGACTGCCTACCTTGCAAGCCTTCTTGAACTGCCTACCTTTTGCAGCCCTTTTTGACTGCCTGCCTAGGCAGCCTTCTTGACTGCCTACCTAGGCAGCCTTCTTAATTGCCTACCTTGGCAGCCTTCTTGACTGCCTGCCTAGGCAGCCTTCTTGACTGCTTACCTAGGCAGCCTTCTTGACTGCCTACCTAGGCAGCCTTCTTGACTACCTACCTAGGCAGCCTTTTTGACTGCCCCACCTCGGGAGCCCTTCTTGACTGCCTACCTTGGCAGTCTTTTTAACTGCCTACCTAGGCAGCCTTCTTGACTGCCTACCTAGGCAGCCATCTTAACTGCCTAACCTAATCAGCCCTTCTTAAACTGGCCTAACCTAGGGCAGCATTCCTTGATGCCTACCTAGGCAGCTTCTTGAATATATACCCTAGGCCAGCCTTCTGATGCCTACCTAGGCAGGCTTCTTAATGGCCTACCTTGGCAGCCTTCTTGAATGCACTGCTTAGGCAGCCTTCTTGACTGCCTAACTAGGCAGACTTCTTAACTGCCTACCTAGGCAACCTTCCTTGGACTGCCTGCCTAGGCAAGCCTCTTGAACTGCCTACACTAGGCCAGCCTTCTTGAACTGCCTACCTAGGCAGCCTTCTTGACCTCCTACCTAGGCAGCCTTCTTACTGCCTACCTAGGCAGCCTTCTAACTGCCTACCTAGGCAGTCCTCTTGATGCCTACCTTGCAGTCTTCTTAACTGCCTACCTAGGCAGCCTTCTTGACTGCCTACCTAGGCAGCCTTCTTGACTGCCTACCTAGGCAGCCTTCTTGACAGCCTACCTAATCAGCCTTCTTGACTGCCTACCTAGGCAGCCTTCTTGACTGACTACCTAGGTCAGTCTCTTAATCTGCTACTAGGCAGCCTTAATGACCGCTAATCCTAGGCAGCCTTGTTACCTGCCTACCTAAGCCGCCTTCTTCAATGCCTACCTATGCAGCCTTCTTTACTTCCTACCTAGGCATCCTTCTTGGTTGCCTCCTAGGCAGCCTTCTTGACTGCCTACCTAGGCAACCTTCCTTCTTGACTGCCTACCTGGCAGCCTTCTTGAACTGCCACCTAGGCAGCCTTCTTGACTGCCACCTAGGCAGCCTCCTTGACTGCCTCCTAGGCAGCCTCTTGACTGCCTACCTAGGCAGCCTTCTTTCCTGCCTACCTAACCTTGGAAGCATTCTTGACTGCCTGCCTAGGCAAATTGCTTTTGACTCCCTACCTAGGCAGCCTTCTTGACTGCCTACCTAGGCAGCCTTCTTGACTGCCTACCTAGGCAGTCTTCTTACCTGCCTACCTAGGCAGCCTTTTTGACTGCATACCTAGGCAGCCTTCTTAACTACCTACCTAGGCAGCTTTCTTAACTGCCTACCTAGCAGCCTTTTGAATGCCTACCTAGGCAGCCTCTTGACTATAATACCTAGGCAGCCTTCTTGAATGCTTACCTAGGCAGCCTTCTCTCTTAACTTCCTACCTAGGCACCTTCTTGACTGCCTACCTTGGCTAGCCTTCTTGACTGCTGCCTAGGCAAGCCTTCTTTGACTGCCACCGTATGGCAAGTCTTCTTAATTGCCTACCATTGGCCAAGCCTTCTTTGAATTGCCTACCTTGGAAGCATTCTTGACTGCCTACCTAGGCAGTCTCCTTTAACTGCCTACCTAGCAGCCTTCTTTTAACTGCATACCTAGGCAGCTTCTTAACTGCCAACCTAGGCAGCTTTCTTTAACTGCCTACCTAGGCAGCTTCTGACTGCCTACCTAGGCAGCCTTTTTGAATTGCCTACCTAGGCAGCCTTCTTGAATGCCTACCTAGGCAGCCTTCTTGACTGCCTACCTTGGCAGCCTTCTTGACTGCCTACCTAGGCAGCCTTCTTGACTGCCTACCTAGGCAGCCTTCTTGACTGCCTACCTAGGCAGCCTTCTTATTGCCTACCTGGCAGGTCCTTCTTGACTGCCTAACCTAGCGCAGCTTCTTGACTATATCCTAGGCAGCCCTTCTTGAAATTCCCTACCTAGGCAGCTTCTTGAAACTGCTTACCTTGGCAGCCTTCTTGACTGCCTAACCTTGGCAGGACTTTTGACTGGCCTTTTGCCTAGGCAGCCTTCTT
>JABUQX010138542.1:0-7500 GCA_015478945.1 Trachelipus rathkii
TCAAATATCGAGTGTGTGAGTGTCAGTGTAAGTGTTGTGTGTGGGCTTGAGTGTGAAGTGTATATGGTTTAGATGTAAGTGTCGATATGTGTCGTATAAAGTGTCAAAACGTGATGTGTGTCTAGTGTCCCGTAGTGTAGTGTGTCTAAGTTTTTAGAAAAAGATAACCCCCTCATAGTAGGAAAGCATCCTAGCACCTTGTAGATATACACATGAATCTCATACTTTTACCTAAGGGGTAGACACCATATTAGGGCTATTCTAGGCTCGGGAGGCTAGAAAAGGCTTTGAAAAAAGTGGTGCACTCAGTTGGCACTATGTGGCCCTCACTTGGCACT
Source organism: Trachelipus rathkii (assembly GCA_015478945.1). Taxonomy (NCBI): domain Eukaryota; kingdom Metazoa; phylum Arthropoda; class Malacostraca; order Isopoda; family Trachelipodidae; genus Trachelipus; species Trachelipus rathkii. Next base: position 339 of record JABUQX010138542.1, read on the forward strand.
CATGTGTAAACTCACTTGGACTCATTGGCACTCCATTGGCACTCATTGGCATCATTGGCACTCATTGGGCACTCACACCTGGCCACACTGGCACTCAGTCTAATACTCTGAACACTTAATAGAACATTCACTAAGATACTCCTTACGGTGATTGGGAACGCATCAAAGCCATCAAGTTGCGTGGGTTCAAAAATTGACCATGGTTCCTGGCAATGTCAAGTCCAAGATATATGGTAACAAGTTAAGACATCAAAAAAGGGCTAAGTCTAAAGGGAAGGACAAAAATTACCGTTGGGTCAAAATTTGCCATGGAAGACCAAGGATTATCGTGTGTTTGTACGTGAGTATAAGTGTAATGTAAGTGTAATGGGTTAATGTAAGTGTCATAGTGAAGTGTGTGTTCAAGTGTTCATAGTGACGTCTGTTAAGTGTAAGTGTGTTGTGTGGTGGTCTGTGTGTGTGTGTGCTGACGGCGCCAGCGTGGTGTAGTTGTTTAAAGTTGTAGGGTATGTCAGTACTGCGTCAGTTAGGAACGAATTGTGACGGGTGGGCCACGATGGGCAATAATTGGCGGGGCAAAAATGACCATGGTATACCTGGCAAGGTCAGGCCGAAATTCATGGTCAACACGTTAAGACATCAATAAACGGCTAAGCCATAAAGGGTGTCCCAAAATTACCGGTGGGTCAGAATTGGCCCATTGAAGGAACAAAAATTACGTGGGTCAAATTGACCATGGTATCTGTCAGCTTGGAGCAAAGGGCCGAAGGACAAAAGGTTAAGACAGTAAAAAATAGGGGCTAGAGCCCCTAATGAAGAATCAAATTACGTGGTGCAACAATGACTCATGGTCGAAAATTAGGGTGCGTAAAATTAGGGGGCATCTACAGAACGGTTACTTACGCAACCGTTTGCGCAACCCTTCTTACGAAGGGTTGCAAAAATAGGGGTTGCCGAAAAGATTAGGGTTTCCAAAAAATTAGGGTTCCGCAAATTGGGTTTGCCAAAAATTAATGAACTCCTAGATTGGAATTGTTAAAAGGGAAAGGGTTCTCAAAAATTTAGGGTTCTCAAAAATTAAGGGTTCTCAAAAAAATCGGGTTCTCAAAAAATTCGGGTTCCAAAAATTAACATGGGCCAAAAATGACCCATAAAAAGAACAGAGGGTTTGGTCAAAGTAAGTGCAGGCCCATAAAAGGTGGGCAAAAAAGGTCAGGTTCGGTAAAATTCGAGCTCAAAAAAAGGTCGCGTCAGAAAAAGGTAAAAAAGGTCGATAGGTAATTTTCGTCGAACTTTAAGCTACCTACTTATTATATATATATATATACTATTATATATATAATCTATATTTATATATATATTAATATATATATATATATATTATATATATATAATATTTTATATATATATTATATATATATTATATATTATATATATATATTTATATATATTATATTATATATAATATATATATAATATATATATGTATTCGTCTCTTATATATAAATATATATATATATATATTATATATTATTTATATTATATATATATATATATTCTATATATTATATATATATATATATATTATATATATTATATTATATATAAATATCTATAATATATTATATATATATATATATTTTATATATTTATATATATATTATATATTTATTATATATATTATTATATATATATATCTATAATATATATATAATATTATATATTATATATATCAATATATATATACTATATATATATGTAGTGACGTACCGAAGTCTCCTTTTATGAGAGTTCGATTCCGAATCAAGATTAAGTACAAAGTTATCTATAAACTTTTATAGATAATGATAATTAATTAGATTCCGAAATGTGATTGCATTTATCAAATATATTTTATTAATAGATAATTTTAAAAGTAATATTTAAAAAAAAAGTTAAATCACAAGAGAATAAGGAGAGATTTGGTAGTATATATAAAATAGTTTAACTAAGCAAAATTAATAATAAAAATAATTATCTAATATGCGATTTTGATAGGAATTAATAAGATTAGTTTCCTTCATCGTTTAATTACAAAACTAGAAAACAACTGATCAAACTAATTCAGACACTGTTTGAAAAAGTATTGTGGAGTTTCCACAAGGTACATCCTAGTCATGATATACTTCTTTATGAACTGACTCCTAATATTATATTTTCATGTTGGGTGATGAATTGATTGTGCGCTTTTTTTTTTTTTTTTTTTTTTTTTTTTTTTTTTTTTTTTTTCCCTTCTCTGTTTCTGCTTGAGGCATTCCTAAAGGCATTATTGGTGACTAGTGAAGGATCAGACCTTTAGTTATAATTTTTTAGTTATAAATATATTGTGTTCCACAAGATGTCCTCTAAAGGATTCATTCACTTCAAACAAACATTTATGGAAAGGAATTCAAAAACCCAGTTTCACACATAATTCGTGTATTTTGACCAATTATTACTTGAAATGTAACTGGTAAAAATATTAAAGGTAAGCAGGGAAACCCATAGTACTCTTAAAATATTTGATAAATAAGATCAGATAGAAGAATTTCCTTATGATCTTTATGATGAAATCATAATCATATCTTTATGATGTATCCTTATGATGCAATAGGCACGTGATCAAGTTTATAAAGATATATATAAAGAATATATAAAGAATTTCCTTACGATACTTATGATGCAATCATAACCATATCTTTTTGATGTATCCTTATGATGCAATAGGCACGTGATCAAGTTTATAAAGATATATAAAGAATATATAAAGAATTTCCTTATGATACTTATGATGCAATCATAACCATATCTTTATGATGTATCCTTATGATGCAATAGGCACGTGATCAAGTTTATAAAGATATATAAAGAATATATAAAGAATTTCCTTATGATACTTTTGATGCAATCATAACCATATCTTTATTATGTATCCTTATGATGCAATAGGCACGTGATCAAGTTTATAAAGATATATAAAGAATATATAAAGAATTTCCTTATGATACTTTTGATGCAATCATAACCATATCTTTATGATGTATCCTTATGATGCAATAGGCACGTGATCAAGTTTATAAAGATATATAAAGAATATATAAAGAATTTCCTTATGGTACTTATGATGCAATCATAACTATATCTTTTTGATGTATCCTTATGATGCAATAGGCACGTGATCAAGTTTATAAAGATATATAAAGAATATATAAAGAATTTCCTTATGATACTTTTGATGCAATCATAACCATATCTTTATGATGTATCCTTATGATGCAATAGGCACGTGATCAAGTTTATAAAGATATATAAAGAATATATAAAGAATTTCCTTATGATACTTTTGATGCAATCATAACCATATCTTTATGATGTATCCTTATGATGCAATAGGCACGTGATCAAGTTTATAAAGATAAAAGAATATATAAAGAATTTCCTTATGGTACTTATGATGCAATCATAACTATATCTTTTTGATGTATCCTTATGATGCAATAGGCACGTGATCAAGTTTATAAAGATATATAAAGAATATATAAAGAATTTCCTTATGATACTTTTGATGCAATCATAACCATATCTTTATGATGTATCCTTATGATGCAATAGGCACGTGGTCAAGTTTATAAAGATATATATAAAGAATATATAAAGAATTTCCTTATGATACTTTTGATGCAATCATAACCATATCTTTTTGATGTACCCCCAGAAAGAGAATATATTGCCCACATATATACAGAATTATATAAAGCAAAAAGCTCTTTTTAACCCTGAAAACTTTCTTATTGGTTTTAAAAGTCCTCTCTCAAGTTTATAAAGATATATAAAGAATATATAAAGAATTTCCTTATGATACTTTTGATGCAATCATAACCATATCTTTATGATGTATCCTTATGATGCAATAGGCACGTGATCAAGTTTATAAAGATATATAAAGAATATATAAAGAATTTCCTTATGGTACTTATGATGCAATCATAACTATATCTTTTTGATGTATCCTTATGATGCAATAGGCACGTGATCAAGTTTATAAAGATATATAAAGAATATATAAAGAATTTCCTTATGATACTTTTGATGCAATCATAACCATATCTTTATGATGTATCCTTATGATGCAATAGGCACGTGGTCAAGTTTATAAAGATATATATAAAGAATATATAAAGAATTTCCTTATGATACTTTTGATGCAATCATAACCATATCTTTTTGCTGTTTTAGAGCATATAGCGCACGTGATCGAAGTTTATAAGATTATTAAAGATATTAAGAATTTCTTATGATACTTTGATGCGATCAATCAATATCTTTATTATGGTTCTTATGAATGCAATAGGTGCAAGTGGTCAAGGTTTATGAAGAATTAATAACTTTAATGATCCTTATGATATGTTTGATGCAATCATACATGACTCTTGTATGATGTATCTTATGATGGCAATAGGCCCGTGATCAAGTTATCAAGATATATAAAGCTATATAGAATTTCCTTATGGTACTCTATGATCGCAATCATACTATATTTTTTTGATGTTCTTATGATGCAATCAGGGCACGTGTGCATCAGTTTTAGTAAAGATATATAAGAATATATTAAAGATTTCCTTAGATACTTTTCGATCGGCAATCATAACCTATCTTTTTACTTTGTCGCTTATCGATCGCTAATAGGCACGTGGAAGTTTAATAAGATATATATAAGAATATTAAAGATTCTTATGATACTTTTGATGCTAATCATAACCATATTTTTGATGTATCTCTGTATGATCGCATAGCACGTGATCAGTTTATAAAGATATATAAGAAGTATCTAAAGAATTTCCTTATGATACTTTTGATGTACATACCAATATTTTTATGTATGCATACTGCATATAGGCACGTGGTAAGTTTAATAAGTATATATAAAGATATAATAAGAATTTCATTATGATACTTTTGATGCAATCATAACCATATCTTTATGATGTATCCTTATGATGCAATAGGCACGTGATCAAGTTTATAAAGATATATAAAGAATATATAAAGAATTTCCTTATGGTACTTATGATGCAATCATAACTATATCTTTTTGATGTATCCTTATGATGCAATAGGCACGTGATCAAGTTTATAAAGATATATAAAGAATATATAAAGAATTTCCTTATGATACTTTTGATGCAATCATAACCATATCTTTATTATGTATCCTTATGATGCAATAGGCACGTGGTCAAGTTTATAAAGATATATATAAAGAATATATAAAGAATTTCCTTATGATACTTTTGATGCAATCATAACCATATCTTTATGATGTATCCTTATGATGCAATAGGCACGTGATCAAGTTTATAAAAAAGAATATATAAAGAATTTCCTTATGGTACTTATGATGCAATCATAACTATATCTTTTTGATGTATCCTTATGATGCAATAGGCACGTGATCAAGTTTATAAAGATATATAAAGAATATATAAAGAATTTCCTTATGATACTTTTGATGCAATCATAACCATATCTTTATTATGCATCCTTATGATGCATGTGATCAAGAAATAGATTTATTTTTGACTTTCTGACGAAGATCGAAATACAATCTTTGTTCGCTAGTAAAACCAGTGAATTATTCTAGCTTTTGGAGATCTCCGTTACAGAAAAGGCCTGAAGCTAAATCTTTTAATATCCTTAATAATAAAAGAAAATATATGGGTTTAAATATATAGTTCAAGTGAAAAATTTACAAAGTCTGATCATGTAACAAGACTTAATTTCATTAAATATAATGTCGAAAATTGTTTTCTTTCCTCCAATGACTTGTATAGGTTGATTGAAAAATTCTATTAAGACTACTTTGTATCAAATAATTGCTGCCATCCACAACATATAATTACAACTTAAGTAATTTTTACTTTGATTACAGTGTAAAAGGCACGTCCGTAGAGCAATGCAGGGCCTATATATTACTTCAACATAAGAGAAAATAAAATAGAGAAAATTGTTCTTTTTCAAACTTTTGACTGTAATGAGAGTGTTATAGATATTACTCAAAAAGGATGTATTCACGGGTTGTGCTTTTAAAATACTGAATTTTCATCTCACTTAAAACTCTGATTTTATAGTCCTGCATTTAAAGCATCTATATTCAATATACAGTCCTCTTAAACACCCAAATCAAAATTGCTATTGCCGATATTCCTTTTTTCATGAATGAATACGGAGACGAAGGAACAAGGCTCTCGACATTGCCGTCAAAGTAGCTGATGTTACCGATAGCGGACGTCCGTGATATGATTTGATTCCAGGACATGTGAATCCTGATGGTAAGTACTGCAGCATATCATTATCCTGTTATTCATAGATGTTACTTTAAAGTATTCAAACAACGAATTTGATATATACAGTATATGTAATAAAGAATTGAATCTGACTAGGCTTAGCATGGACCTATTGGAATTAGGCGGAGATTTCTTACGTTGCTAATTAGTCTCTGATTCGTATGATGAGACTGGTAAACAAGAAAATTAAAATTGGATAACCTATTCAAAGTGTTCTTTTTATGTACGTTTCATTTTTCGGGAAGGGATGCGGAGCAGAGCGGACCGGAGCGGAGCTGGGTCTGGGAGCTGAATCGAAGCAGAATCTGTTCAGGTGTGGAGCGGAGAGAAGCAGAAAAAGTGTTGTCCGTAGAGCAACTTATCTCTCTTTTAATAGTATTAAACACCCCGAAACATTTATTTTTTATAATTTTTTTACACATTACACACAGATTTTTCGACAGTCTTTTTACAAGGTGATAGCAACTACACATTTACTTATACAATCAAAGATACTCATTTCAGTAATATTTACGCATTTTTTTTTTACACTACAATTAAAATTACAATTTTTTCACATTCACAAATCCACATTTTTTTTATCATAATTTAGAAGTCTTGAAAACTCTTTTATCGTCTGATTAATTAATGAGGCTAAAAATGTATTTTAAAGAAGAAAATCTAGGCATCCTTTGTTCATTTCTTTCCCTTCACATGATACATCTATGAAGTTCGATACTAACTTCTTCGTCTAAGCTAAACCTTTCTGATGGTATTGAAATTAGAAGCTCCACTGGTCTTATTTACAGCAGAGTGAATAT
>JABUQX010138542.1:17500-19285 GCA_015478945.1 Trachelipus rathkii
ACCTATCGAGACTGTCCCAGTCAACTAAATATTTATCAAATACATGCCCATGCGACAAACACAACCTACACCACACCCTAAGGCCTGTCAATTTCCTAAACAAAGGTCAATATAATAAATACGCCACAACTACTACCAAAAGCAAAATCTGTAGCTAAGGTTCATGCTAACCACAATACAAGCTTAAATAAGTTTTTTTTTGTGATACTGGTAGCTACAACATGCGGTTTACTTTAATAACTAACTAAAAACCCGCCACTTTGGCTACGTCAGAATATACTATATGATGCACAAACAATCCATATACCTATCCAATCCTTTCTTTAATGTTGCAAGTGAGTCACACTCAACAAACTCCTGCGGGAAACCATTCAAAAAATTTTAAACACTATTACAGAATGAATCAAGGTTACACGTCTTCCTACATTTCTTATTGTGTCCCCTAGAAAAACTGTCCGTGGTAAATATTTTATAGACTTGTATCATGTTCCCTATGACTGGGAGAATTTGAAGGGGACATAATGGCATATGCGGACGATCTGGCATGTTGGAGCGAGAGAGAGGAGGCGATTCGAGAGGTGGTGGAGTTGTTTGCGGAGGAGTTAGGAAACAGGGATGAGGAAGATTAACATACAGAAGACAGAGATATTAACAGTAACCAGAGGAAATGAGGAAGGGATGAGAATGATGGTGAGAGAGGAGGAGGTGAAGGCGGTAAATACCTGCAATTATCTCGGAGGGTGTTTTAACAGAAGGAGAGGATGTGGAGGAGAGATTACTAGAAGAATGGAAAAATATGGACAAGCTATGAAAGCACTGTACCCATTGATGAAGGACGGAAAGTGTTTTCCTGATTCCTAGTCCGTAAATCTCGCCGAAGTCGTCGTCTAAAGACACTGCTGTACGGAGCGGAAACATGGACAACAAAGAGAAGAGAGGAGAGTAGAATACAAGCGGCGGAGATGAGGATATTAAGAACTATGATTGGAAAGAGTAAGAGAGACAGAATAAGAAATGAAGTTATTAGAGAAGATATAGGTGTGAAGAAGATGACACTGAAGATGGATGTGGGGAGATTGAGATGGTGGGGACATCTGGAGAGGATGGAGCAGGAGAGAATGCCGAAAAGAAGATGGGAATGGACACCAGAGGGCAGAAGACCAAGGGGAAGACCGAAGAAGAGATGGGCGGAATCGGTGGAGGACTCTCTGGAAAGATGTCAGCTACCAAATATGAGAGCGCTGAAGAGAAGAGGAATAGTGCAGGAGAGGGACGTCTGGAGAAAGATGCTTGCGCGGCTGACAGGATGAAGAATCCTTCCTGGGAGAGGAAAAAGAAGAGAAAAAGAAATATATATATATATATATATATATATATATATATATATATATATATATATATATATATATATATATATATAATATATATATATATATATATATATACACAACATATATATATATATATATATATATATATATATATATATATATATATATATATATATATATATATATATATATATATATATATATAGAACAACAGCCACTTCAACTAAGAAATCTTCACCAACTACAAATATGTTTCCTCATTTCTATTAATAAAACATATACTCTTAATTTGCTTTGATTAACTATTATTTTTATTATTATTAAAAATTATAATTAAGAGACTTAAGCCATCAAAAAATTTTTATAACTTAAATAATTTAGGGAAGGGGTCTACGGATTATATATATATATATATATATATATATAGTTATGCTCTGCTGCTGCTATATATATA